>VWYP01011541.1:0-10104 GCA_013400435.1 Pycnonotus jocosus
TTTACTGGTAGAAAAATCAGGGTGAGGGGGAAGGGAGAGAGGCTCTAACAACCCTGGTTACAGCCAGCTATGTGTAATAAAGTCTTTAATTAAGTAGTGCAAGTGAACTCTGTGAGCTCTTTTGGGATGGGAAGGTGGAGAGAGTGGGATTAGAGCCCACAGCACTAAATTAACACACACAATTACAGGCACATGTGGTGCAAGTGGAATTCGGTAGAAGTTTGAGACATCTGAGGCCAAATCAGCCTCACTGCTATAAAGTTATCCCGTTAAAGGATAGCAGCATAGGTCATGGCAGCTTATGCCAAATATAAAAATGAGAACTAGAGGCAGGAAACAGTGTTCAGATGTTACTGAGCTTTAAACCTGTTTTATGTCTGCTTTGGGCCTTCCATTTGTCCAGACACTGCACACCAAACCTGCTCTGACCACATCAGGTACAGCACAGCCTCGGTTTTTAACAGCCCTGAAAACAAGAGTGCAGCTGTGTGCCTGTGCTGTGGGGGATATTGGAACGTGTTTGTAAAAATTAATTGATGGACATTAATATATTTATAGCTTCCCTATTCCCATTCTAATTGCAAATCAATTAGAATTCTCATCTTCCATATGTAGTAACAGAATACAAACCTCTCATTTCCACAAGACAGAATCATAGAAACAGGACACAGTTCCCAGCTGTGCACTGCAGAAAGTTCTCTGTGCAATGAACAGTGGCTACTAGGGCAGGATGAAAGGACTCCAGAACCTTTACTTTATCAAAGTTATCTTACAGCCTGAGTTTGAAAAAGGATTCTATACTAAAAATAATTTTTTTTAAAAAATACACTCTACCCAGGACAGAACATCTTGTCTTTGTCTAAAAGAGATGACTACATCTGTTCCTTAAGTCATAAACTTCAGCCTAGAAGATCAACTGAGTCTTAAGGTGGCTGACCAAACCTTTTCTCAAAATTATCTGCTTTAAGCAGGATAAGACTTCGCACAGCCTAAGGGAAATGGAGATAGGAAAAGAATTGGCATCAATTTCCAACTTACAGAAGCAAGCTTTTGACTTTCAAACATACCCTACTCACTGAGAAAATGATATAACTGTGGATTTCTTTTATTCATTATTATCTTTTTCTAGAAGCATTTTTCTATAGAACTTAAATTTCTGTGCCATATCTGACTTATGAATAAATTCATAAAGATTACTTTTTATTAGCAGATTCTGTAACTTTTAGAGCAAGTGGTATTAAAATCACTCATACACCTGGGAATACTGAGGAAATTATTATAATACAATCTTTACATATAGTATTGAGGCCACATTTGCTGCAAGATGACAGGTTAGTACTTATGGACTTTGCATGCTGCTAACCACTTAATATCTGCTGGTATCATCATCATGACAGATAAATAATATTTCTGCTGGTCCCAGCAGTTCAACACTGCATTTATCCACTGTAGAATACAATGCATGTATCCAAGTACACAGATCAAAATAGAATTTTGAATCAGTGCTGTACCTGAAACCATTTACTCTTTTGATCGAGGAGTCTGCTAAGAGAAACATTATTGATCTGGGGTTCAGTGCAGCATTGCTGTGTAACTATTTTATGAATATGTGGTCTGGTAGTGCAGGGGATCTTGTTTCCATGCTGCTGTTAGGGAACATGCTTCCAGGGTTTCCCTGTTTTTTCAGTGTGGTAGCTCAGGGATGGAAAGGCTCCCTAGATTAATTAAAAGCTGTCTCAGAGGTGGTGGGGAGATGAGGCCATGGAAAAGGAGGTGGGTTAAACCTTGTGGGCTCTCCAGGTGGACACAGTTTTTGCAGAGGCAGCCTGACCAAGAAGGCAAACCACAGGGACAAGAAACAAGAAGAAATTAAAAAGAAGTGGCAAACCAGAGAGGGAATGAAGCTGGCATGGATACAGACCATTCCTTGGTTGGAGTTGTATCTGCTTCTTTGTGGTTCCCTTCTACATCCATGTTTTACTTCGTGGAGGTAATTTAGTAGCCAGTTACCATGAACATTGTTTCTAGGGCTGCTGAGGCAGCTGTGATAAATCACAGGGAAGCCCAGCCTGTGCATGGTGGGAACAGAGTGTGATTCAGCTGAGGGGTGGTGGATTCTGGGGTTATTTATTCCACAGGATGCCAGGGTGAGCTGGAAGTGCAGTTGTCCCAGTGGTGACTGCAACAAGTCATCTGATTAATAAAGTTTGCATTTTAAACCCAGCTGTCTTGAAAAGTTGATGTGTTTTGTACTCCTCCCATTTTTCTATCCTCTTGTTTAAAAAAGATATGGCCAAATGTAAATATATTTAGCAAGCAGGTAGCAAAATGCCACCACAAGTGGGCATCTAATAACTGAACAAAAAGTCAAATAAATACATAGTCATTGTAGTAGCCAGCTGCCTGAAATTGATGTCCAATATTAATATGAAGAACACCTTGAATGTGGATAAATTTTATCACCCAAATTTCTGCATCTAATGAAAAGCTAGTTTAGTTTCCACAATTTCTATGTCCCTTGCAAAATGAGGTGGGAAAAAAGAAAAATTTCTCCTTATTTCAGACTCCAGCATCCCCCAGTGTCTGAGTCACACTTTGCCCCAGGTTCAGCAGGGTAAAAACATAATCTGATTCAATCCTCCACAGAGGTAGCTGGAGATTGGTGGGATTTTTGAAAGAGAGGCTAATGCAGGGAGATAAGTTCCACATGTCCAATGCAGGATAGCAAGTTGCTGCTGATTAGTGATCTTCTGTAATGGTAATGCAGCCCAGTCTTCAGGGGATTGCAATTGATCTCTTTTGAAGATACACAATGTGCCCCTTCATTGACCCAGTCTCTGAGGCTGCTGCAGCACACTGGCAGTAGAGGATGAGAACAACTTTGAAAAGCTATGTTAAAAATTTAGTTTAAATGAAGACAGTTTCCAGGTTGCACTATTTTTCATTTGCTTGCTTTTAGAAGTGTTGCATTGCTGTGTCAATGCTACTGAAGTTGATAGAGTTAAGGGCACCTATAAATCCTAAATATCTGGGTTGTTTACACCCCGTGGTTTAGCAGTCACAAGTTTTGACACTGCCTGCTTGCTCAGTTGCATCGGTTGAAAGAATCCTTTCTGTAAACTCAGAAAAATTTGCAAAATCAAACTGAGCTGTGCCATTCCTCACAAAAGTTTGCTTGAACTTATCTGCAGAATTGCACTGATGAGGATTGTGCTAATTTCCTAGACATTTATTCATTTATGCTTGCTTAAACAAAGGGATTTCTACATCAGGAATGGTGAACACAGTTGGCAGAGATGCTCAGGGAGTGAGGCAGAAGGACACTTGGTTATATTTACAGAGGACATCTGTGCTGAAGTTGAACTTGGCTGTGGAGGGAAGCAGCACATTCTCAGTGTCACGGGAAGAGGAATGCTTTGTTCTCTGTCCCCTGCCCCTCACGGAGTCTCTCAGCTCAAACCAAACAACACTGAGTGAATTAAACAAGTTCATGCTCTCCTCCTACTCCAAAACATCCTCAGCCAAAAGCAGTGGGAAAGAATCATCCTTAGGGTTCACCTGTAATGTTCTCACAAATAAATGGTGATCAATGGCTAATTTATAATCCTGTGTAGCCCCCCAATTTCTGAATTTCTCTAAAAGAGTTCCTGTTAATAAAGGCACTGCTACTTCAAGCTTCCTCATCACAAGCCCTGCACAGCAGCTAGATGTCAATAAAATGTCCAGAAACGTTGTTATAATATGACATGGATTTCACTAAACTAGATTTAAAAAGCAAAGCCTTCTGACTCCTTACAAATTTTCCAGTGTCAGCTACCACTTCAGACATTTGTTCACAAACTATAGGCCACTCCTATTTTACATAGAACTTAATTATTTTTCTGAGGGAGGATGGACTCCTGACACATTTGAAACAGGGAGATTTTTTTAAAAAGAAAATTGGATCCAAAAGGCTGCAGAGCATGTAGGGCACCATTTGTCTATTGTGCTCATTCCTGATTAAAATCCTTTCAACCAAGCTGTCTAATCTCTGTACTCTCACCATCCGTGGCTAGGTCAGGTGCACAGAAATTTACTGAAGATGGGCTGTGGCTGATCTTAGAACATCATAACAGCAGTTCCCAAAGAAGCAGCACCCCAAAGAAGGGATTTTGGTGCAGTTTGTCCTATTGTAACTCCAAATATCTGCACCTCTGTAGGTGCTGCTGCTTTGAAGAGCTTTGTGTGTTCTGTTGTGAGTGAAGGTGGTCAAACCCAGCACAAATCTGTGTGCAGGCATGCAGTTTGCTAATCACAATTCCAACACTGAAGGGCTGTGTGCTGATGGCTGCTGTGCAGCCAACCCACCTGTCAAGACACAGGGAGAAATTACTGAAAATGAAGAACCCCTGGTGTAAATCAAATATTGATGAAAGGAGGCCTTTAATCACCTGCCTGCAGCTCCATGAGGCACTGCAAGAGTTGATTTCAGGCTTATTTACTGAGTTTCTTTCACCTTTTCTCCCTTCATTAATTTGCTGGGAAATGCTAAATGGAGAGATGGAAGCCTGTTGTCTAAAGAGCAGATGTTGTTGCAAGCACTGCTGGTTCTGATACCCTTCTCCTCTGCTTAAAGGAGACTCTCCCACACATACACACACTGCACAATGCTCAGAGCAGCCATGGCACTATCTACATATTATTCAACATCATGATATATTTACTCAGTGTTCTTCCAGCTGCATGTTTTAGACCTGCTCATTAGTCTTGACCCCTCTCTGGCTCTTTTTATCTCGGGCGGTTTGACCATGGGTGCAGGTACAAGGACTTCATAGCTTAAAGCTTTAATCAGGTGGCTTATCTTTGGCAGCTTGCTTGGTTCTGGTTAGGGGCAGCTGTGGGAGAGAGTTTGGAAGGAATTGGATACATTAAGAGATAGGGCCAGGTCCTTCCACTCAGTTTTAGGGACCTGACTACTAGCCAGGCACACTATTTTGGCTGGGGATGGTTGCATTTTTTGATTGTTTGGCGCTTTTTCTCTGTCCTGGATTAAGAAGGGTTCAAAGCCAAGAAGGAAAGAGAGAATGGAATGAAAACAGTCGTGTGGGGGGCTGTGAAAAATAACATTGCAGTGAAGCTGGGATAATAAACAGTGACCCATGATGATCATTACTGAGCAGCTACAAAAGCACTGGGAGAAAGGGAAACATCACTCAGCTGCAATAGAGTCTTTAAGTGACTGGTCCTGCGGCAGCTGAACATCCGCTCAGATGGTTGGGAAATCAGCAGGGCTTGAGGGAGCCCAGACATTTTGCTATTAAAAACCTTGATGTCCTCTCAGCACTGATGGCAGGAACACATCTGAAGGTGCAGAGCATCTGTTTCAGCTCCCTCTCCTGAAGCTGGCTGCAGTCTCAGCATGGAGAACATTTAACTGTTTCCCCCATGCACTTCCTGCCTGATCCAGGATGCTGTCTCCCACAGCAATAAAGGAAATGATAGCCTCCCATATACATTCAAGTAATAATAAAATAAGAAGTAGGTAATAATAACCAGAGCCATATGAAATATGCACTTCATGAACCAAAATTAAACTGGAGAAATGGCTAAGCAGGAAAGGTCAGGGCTCATAAACTGAACATAATCTCCTGTGCTTTACGCCTCCCTCCCCAAAAGCAAATTAAATTTTAATGATTTTTGGAAGCTCTGACTGCTAAATACCATTTCCAACCTTCTGTATGAAATGACAGCATAACCCTAAGGCCAGTGAAAGTGGCCAGGACCATGTGCTTTTACACGCAGTGTGTTGGATTATTCCCTAACGCACAGAACACACATCCTGTGGGGTGATGCAAAGCAGTCAGGGCTGAAAGTTCTGCTCAGAGCTCAGGACATCAAGGTGACTGAGAGGGGACCACTTCAATGTCCATCAGAATCAGAAGGGAGGGTGTCAGGAGCCAAGCAAGGACAAGAGGGAAAGGCAGAAACTGATGCACAGGAGGCNTAAGAGGGAAAAGCTGAAACTGATGCACAGGAGGCTCCACTTGGATATGAGGAAGGACTTTCCTGTGCAGGGACCGAGTGCTGAGACAGGTTGCCCAGGGAGGTGAAGGTGAATATCTCCTTCACTGGAGATATTCCAGNGGAGGTGAAGATTCTCCTTCACTGGAGATATTCCAGAACCTTCTGGACACAATCCTGTGCTGTGTGCTCTGGGATGGCCCTGATGGAGCAGATGACCCACTGTGGTCCCTTCCAACCTGACCCACTGATATTCTGTGATCTCCACTGCTCCAATGCTGACAGTGCCATGAAAAATCCATCCTAGAGCACAAGACAAGGGTGCTGTGTTCACTTTACATAAAATTAAACATCCACACTAACTGTAATATGTTGGGAGATAAGGCTTAAATTATTCAGCAAAGGTAATTTATTGATATATCTCAAAACCTGCAAATCTTTGCTTCAGAACACAGGTGTGCTTTATTTTTTTTAAAACTTATTTTTTTTCACTGCTACTCTATTGATATGAGTGTTTAATATTCTGAACTCTATTCAGTATCCATAAATCAGAATGATAGAAGGAAATGAAAGCCTAAAATGATTTCTAAGGTATTTCTTCAGCTTCAGATGAATTTTTTAGTCTTTGAGTTAAATTACAGGTATTAAGCTGGGAAGTAAAACAACACAAAATTAATGTGGACCCCAGCAAGAAAATTTTTAGGACCCTGGTCTAATGTTTCTGGGATAAAGAAAAGGAGCTCAGTGTGAAATACAGTAGAGGCTGTACCTAAGTCAAACCACAGGTAACTCCTTAGACCAAATATTTCCTCCACGTTCATTTCAGCTGCTAAATCAACAACCAAAATTGGCAGCAGATTTTAAAAGGATTATTGGTGGCTTATTCAGTTACTTAAACTGGTTATTTGGTTTACATATTTGTTTAAAGCTTGTTTATATTCAAATAAAATGAACACAAAATGCTAGCTAATAGTAGTTTTTAGATTATTTTCAGAAAAAAAAATCAAATGTTTAGAAGAGTTTGATTAACTTTAGTTTGATAACTTTAGGAAGAGTTTGATAACTTTAGGAAGAGTTAAAGCTTTCTTAAAGACATTCTACACTGACTCAGACATATTAAATAAATTTGCATTAAAAAAGGATGGGGTTTTTTGAGAGCTTTCTAAGCATACAAAATCATGGCATTCACATTAAAAGGCAAAACTTCAACTTTCATGATAAACAAATATTGTTTCTACTGCCAACCTGTACATCACCATTCATTTAAAAATAATCTGCAATGATGAATCTTCCCTGTTTTACAGAAGAAGAAATAGAAATTAGATTTTGCACAGCAGAAAAGTCTGGACTAAAACTTGTTCCCAACTCATCCTGCTCTGATTGTTGGACACACTGGGAATTAGAATTAGTGTTTGTACTCTGTGTTGTTTAGAAGTATGGGAAAAGTGACTGGCAGAACACAAGAAAGGCAGAGGAGATGCATAAATAAAAAAAGCGAGCCTTTTCTGATGCGAGACTGTGGTGATGACAATTGCAGGACAAGCCTCTCTTTGCAAGAATCAGATCATCTCCAGGTCATTATCACACTTTGCAAAACCTCTGAGCATCGCTGACTTTTCACAGCTTTTGTGCTGGCCCATCTGTCAGTGCCTCCCTGTGTTCCTCACACGCCAGGGGAGTGAGTGAATGGCAGGGAAAGCAGCAGGGTAATTAACGGGGCTGCCATTTGGGGAGGTGCCCCCTTTTGTGCGGGGCAGCTCTAATGTATTCTTTAGGGACACTCGGGACAGTCGGGAGCGCTCCTGCACTTGGGGAAGCATTAAACGCATGTTGGAACCCTGGGCACTGAGAATTTTAGATTTTCCGTGCTGACAAGCACTAACTCCCCAAAACCCACCATATTTGACCTGAGGGTGTGTAACAGGCTTCCAAAATTGAGTGATAGCACTGGGATTGTGGGTGTGGAGTTTGAATAGAAGTGTGTAATATCACAGGGTGGAAAACTTAAGAGTTTAAGGCTTTATAATATAGCAATATATATAAAGCAAGATAGAAGATTTAAGGCATAGGCTAAGTTCTTCTTTTTCACCTTCTTCTTCATGAGTTTGAGTAGTATCTTGTAATTGAATAAAAAATCTGTATTGCAGACCGCGAGTAATTGGTTATTAGGTTAAAAGTAAAAATAATTTAGGTGTCATTTCATAATTAGTTTATGCTTAAAAGACCTTGTAAAGAAATAGAGACAGAGCCATTTTCTACTTTATTAGCTAGAACTCACAACTTGTGAGACTTAATATATATAAGAATTAATGTACATCTGAGTCTGAACAGGAAATACGTCTCTCGAGCATTTAATCCTGGCTCTAACAAAAGAAAAAAATGTTTTAAAAGCATAATAATAATAATAATAATAATAAATATAATTAATAATATTTTTTAAAGGATAAGGAGACTTATGCCATGCAGACAAATGTATTTGGTTGAAGGACAGATTGTCATCTAATTTTCCAGCACATTTTAATAAGCTCACAAATAAATAAGGAGTTCCACAATAACCTCCAGGAGCTGCTTGCTCCTGGTGGGAGGAAAGCTGATGTCTTTACAAACCATTTGATGGGTGAAGCTATGGGTGTTAACATCTCTGAAATATGTCTTAGTGTCTCTACTGGCTTCAGGCAGCGGGTTTGCTGCAGAGCCCACACAGCTTGGCTCCTGGCACAGACGAGTGGGTCTGCACAAACCTGAACTTGGGAACTTTGGGGTGAAACAGTAGGTTCGAGGGGGAATTATTCAAGGTAGGTGGTTCGGAAGGTTGTACCCTCCCGGGATCTCAGCAGATGGGTACCGAGAGGGGGCAATGAGAGAAAATGCCTCGGCAACCCACGCCCAGAGGGGGCAATAAGGTGTTGGTTTGGGAAAGGATTGTGGAGTGTGGAGAAATCTGGTGAAGGCAAATGGCAGTGGGAGGCGGTGTGATAAGGAAAGAACAGTGAGGACTGGGAAGTTCTCTGCCTTTTCCTCAGAATCTGCACTCTGATTGAGGGCCAGCTGCAAGCCTTTTGTATTCCCAGCTTCCAGGAGAGGGAAAGCAGGGAGGTGTTGTTCCTACAGCCCAGCCCTCCCCGGGACATTGTGGAGCCACGGTCGGGAGACCTGAGGCTGGCAGAGCTTGTGGGGCTGTACAGAGCTTGTGGGGCTGTACAGAGCTTGTGGGGCTGTGCAGAGCTTGTGGGGCTGGCAGAGCTTGTGGGGCTGTACAGAGCTTGTGGGGCTGTACAGAGCTTGTGGGGCTGGCAGAGCTTGTGGGGCTGTACAGAGCTTGTGGGGCTGTACAGAGCTTGTGGGGCTGTGCAGAGCTTGTGGGNGACGGAGGTGGGGGGCCTGTCGGAGCTGGGGGGGCTGGCAGAGCTTGTGGGGCTGTACAGAGGGGGATGCAGGGTGTGCTGAGGGGCTGGACACTGCAGTGGGATGGGGAGGGCTTCAGGGTGCCCTGTAAGGTACAGGGAGCAGCTTTGAGGTGCCCTGTAAGGGACAGGGAGCAGTTTTGAGGTGCCATATAAGAGCCAATGTGTCACCAAACCAGGCCTGATATAATAAGTGATTTTGTTTGTGTCACGGGCAGGGTGAGTGACTCTGCAGTGAGAGAATTTGGGGGCTGGAGGGGCTGAGAGCCCCCAGGCAGGGGTCGCAGGGCATGGAGAGGGGACAGAGCCTGGCAGGAATTGGTCACAAAGGGATCTCAGGTGTGTGAGAGATGTGAAAGAAGGGATGAGAGAAAGGTGAAGGTGCAGGCAGGGATAATGGCACAGTTTGTACAATCCCATGGGATAAAGGGCAGGGGCAGCCCCCAGGACAGCAGTTGGGAAGGAATCAATGTGCATTTGTAAAAAAGAACACAAAAATGGATTGTGACGGGTGTCAGGAGCTGCTGTTGTACCAGGGTTCATCACTCTGGAGCCCTCTCTGCACCAGGAAGGGTTTCCTGGCAGTCCCAGGATCTTCTCTGCCTGCTTTGGATTTTGTGCCAGAGGGGAGCAAATATCCCAATGTTCTTTTGCTCCGTGGGGACGATGAGCAGCTGCATTTGATCCAAGCACTCCTGGT
>VWYP01011542.1:962-31429 GCA_013400435.1 Pycnonotus jocosus
GGTCGTTAGCGGCCCCTCTGCTTTTGGAGAAAGGAGCGGGGTACCCCCGCAGATGCCTCCCCGCCGCGTCCCCGAGAAGTTCAGAGCAGACCCGTACGGTTCGACACGGGCCTGATCTGGGCCAGGAGAGAGGAGGTGCCGCAGACGCCGAGGTGGCAGCGGCCTCGCCTTTGGAGAGGCGGTGGTGCAAGCGAGCCTCTGGTCAGCCCCTGGGTGCAAGGAGTCGGTGGAGGTGGCTGGCGCCGTGTCTTCCTAGAAAATCGTAAAGTCACGGTGTCAGATGGCCTTGGCTTCCCGGTTGCCGCCCGGGCGGGCACCGGCTGCCTCTTGAGAAGGAGCCAGAGCGAAAGAGGTTTTATGCTTCTGCTGTGAGGTGGTAAATAAAAAAGGAAAAAGAAGTACAGATACAGAGCTCTAGCGAGTTAGAGCTGCGGTAGTGACGTGTGTGTTCCTGCTCCTGTGGTCCCGGGTGGGATTTCATGCTGGTGTCACGTGGAGTGCTGTAGGGAGAAAGGAGAGGAAAGTTGGCAACTGCTCATGGGATGTTTTCCTCAATATGAGCGGGTTCTAGCTGTTACAGTTTTCTGTCCTTGGTTAAATTTGTTTGCAAATTTTTTTTATTTCATATCTTCCTCTGACTATATTATAACTTCTGGGGGAGATGGAACTTCCTGTTATCTTCTGAAGCCTTATCAGAATGAGGAAGCAGTACAGTTGATGGAAACTGCTAGTGAAAGTGTTCGGGAACTGTATCCACACAAGATAAAAAGTTATGTGTCAATACATTCTATAAAGTGCTGAGCATTCTTCTTGTATCATGACACTCTGCGTGTGATGTAAAGGATATATTTATCGTGTCGATTTTCATACAAAACCTGTATGTTGTGCAGGTTGTGCAGGTTCATCATACTTCTGTAGTGAGTAAAGGGCATTTGAGGTCTGACTAATGATTGTAAAGCATACCACTTCATTTATGTGAAACATACATTTGTGTATATACTAACTTCCTTCCTGAATGAAGTCTGTGAAATCTCAGGTGAAGAAGTTAGGTTGCCTCTTGAAAGTGTCATTTGGAAAGAGAAGAATTGTCGAAAGGCTTTGGTTGGAAAGGACCTTAAAGACGATATAGTTGTAATGCCCTCTGCTCTGGGTGGGCATGCTATCCCACTAAATCAAGTTGCTCAGTGCTCCATCCACCTGGCCTTGAGTATTTCCAGGGATTGGGCATCCGCTTCTCTGGGCAAATTTTCCTAGCCCATCATGACTGTCACAGTAGAGAATTTCTTCCTAACATCTAATCTAAGTATTTTCCTATCTCCGTTTAAAACAAGTCCTATCACTACCTGCCCATGTAAAAAGAAGATGAGGTAATTATGAGGGCTGCTCTTAACGGTTTTTTCCTACAAAAACTTTTTTTTTTTTTTTTTTTTGTAATGTAAGCATTTCAGTTAGACGAGCAGAAGGAAACAGGCATGTCGGCTCTTTGTCCACCACCGTCTCCTGCAGTTGCTAAGACAGAGATCTCTTTGAATGGCGAGTCACCGTTATTAGCTGCCACTTTTGCTTACTGGGACAATATTCTTGGTCCCCGAGTGCGGCATATCTGGGCTCCAAAGACAGAACAGGTGCTTCTCAGTGACGGTGAAATAACTTTTCTTGCTAACCACACCCTGAATGGAGAAATACTTCGGAATGCAGAAAGTGGTGCAATAGACGTGAAGTTCTTTGTTTTGGCTGAAAAAAGAGTAATCATCGTGTCATTAATCTTTGATGGAAACTGGAATGGAGACAGAAGCACATATGGACTATCAATTATACTTCCGCAAAGTGAACTTGGTTTCTACCTGCCCCTTCACAGAGTATGTGTGGATAGGTTAACACATATTATAAGGAAAGGAAGGATATGGATGCATAAGGTAAGTTTTATTGTTCATTACTTAAAATAATTGTTAGATTGTCTTGTGCAGAAGCAAAAATCGAGATGCTGTGACACCTGTTATGTGACGTCCAAAAACACGAACTCAGGAAAGGCTGGTCTCTGTACAGTTTTGAAGGTTAAAGTTTATCAAATTATTATGTCAGCAAATTCAAGGCTGAGATTTTTAACCACAGGATTATCCTGGTGATATTATATAGCCTCTACAAGACTGTGTAGTTGAAAGAGGTTTCCTGTACAATATTTCATCTTTTTGAATTTCATATAAAGTATTGCTTTTAATTGTATTAATCTGTGTATTTAAAGTAAGTATAGTTGTAAATTTACTGTGTTTGAAATCATTGTTTTCCTTGTTGAGGTCCAGAAAAGGGAACTGATGCAATTAATCTTCTCATTGCTGTTACAGGTTTATTTTTTAAAAAGAGGGTGTTAATAAACAGTTTGTCAGTACCTAAACTGTGTAGAACTAAAGGAAGATCTACAAAAGTACATCTGCTTTAGTCCAAATATTGCTACTCCTGGAACTCAAAAAGGAAAACACGCTAAATTTTTTCTTAAGCATTGGAACTCTGACCTTTGGGTAAATCATGGATATTTCTTTATTAAGTGAAATGTTTTATGTATTTTTCTTGAAATTAAATAACAGTCTAATGGTAAAAATTAAAATTTTTGTCATCTTCAAGGAGTCCAAGCTGTTTTAAAAGAGTAGAGTGCACATCAGCTGTAATGTATATGGTCATGCACATTTGTCTGGTATCTTCTGTTCTGAGACCTCTCAACATGCTTTAAATTTACTGGTTGTGTGCTCTTATCTGAACTAATTACAGAAATAACAAGCTGATACTATTTTTGTGGTGGTGTTTCCTTTTTGCTGTATTGCCTGATGATGGCTGGTAGTGCTTTCTGAAACACTGGCTTTTCATAGTTTCTGGGTTTTACTTTTCAGAAGAAGGATAGTACATAAAGTTCTTTCTCAATATAGTAGAAACACAAGTATTTAATTCCTTATCTAGTCTTTTAAAACCGTGCTAGATGTTAGTGGTTTTGTAAACCGCGAAATTCATTTGTAAATGAATGCTGTCTCCTGTTCCTGATTACATTGCTTCTTTCATTTAGTGTCTTCTGTACTGCCTTCTAATGTGAGTGCTCAAATAAGAATTATCCATCATTTGTAGCTATAATACCTTTTCTCAGTTTTTAGATATTACTTCATACCAGTATGTTTCCACAGTAGAAGTAACCTTCGAGCAGCATCGAGAATGACAAAAGGTTTTTTTCTTTAAGCAGGTAGGTCAGTTGAATTAGCTGAGACAGTGATATATTCTGAATTCTGAAATACACATTTATTATCTTCTGTTTGTTTTTATTTTTCTTGTTTTTTGAGGGAGAGCACAGATCGCTGCATATATCTGCAGTTTTTCAGTCCTATTTAGGAAAGAGAAAACTGCTTGGAAAATGTAGATTAAAATTTAGGCATGAGTTGTAGAATAATCATAACAATGATAACGAATTAAAACTGCATACTTGTTCATTCTGTAGTTTGCAGGTTAGCAGTTATGGTTACATGCAGCAAATTTAAAAAATTATCAAGTCCTAACTGAAAGGTGTTGTGTATCTGTTCTGGATGTTCTAATAGTTGTGAATATTAGCTCTCATTACTTCTGTGTAGTGTAGGGCCAGGCAACATTTCCAGCTAGTCTTGAGAGAAGAAGAAGCCTTCTGAACTCAAAAATTGGGAGAAACATGGAGCAATGTTCAGACTGGCAAAGGAAAGACATGCAACTCTGAGCAAGTCATCGATATGAGATTAGAAACCCCTTTCACCTACTCCAATTTATGCTCTGTATGTTTTTTCTAATATTTTTGAACAGTTATATTTCTGAAAAAAAGTCATATTCTTACACCATTTGTTCAGCCTTACCTTCAAGAAGACTTAAGTTTTTTTTAAATTATTGTCAAAGATGTCTTCCTTCTCTGACAGAAGGGTGGAGATGCCCTGAAGGAATCTGCCTTGTTCCAGTATTGTTTTTCACTTATGCTTCTTTTAGATAGTTGGAAAAGTTTTATTGCTGTTTAAGGGCAAACTACGCTACCTTATTCCCTATTCGTCTGCTCAGAAAATCCTCTTGCAAACTTTTCACACTTGAAGTTGATTAACTCCGAGTAGGTCAGTCACAGGAAACTAAGGAACCAATAAAAATGCAAAAACCTGTCAGCATCCAGCAAGAGCTACCGTTAGTTCTCCCAGCATCTGCTATTTTTTGTGACTTGTATTGATGCTCCAGTGATTAACGCCAATTTGTCTTTGTGAATAATAACTTTATTCCATTGTAAGTTCATGTTAAATGCAGTTTGCTATTCAGCTGCTGATGAGTCTGTTTTCAGAGCTTTGTTCAGCCTCTTGTACGTTGTGTTTCGTGTACTTTGAGGTTTCGTGTGCCCTGTACTTGGTTATAAAACAATGTTTTGAAGACTTGTAAGTGCCTCAAGAGGTGGGGGGAAAAACGTCTTTTATTTCCCACCCTCCCCAGTCAAATAATTTTTCTCATTCTGTAGATCTTATTTTTTTCCTGTTGTGTCGGGAATTGTCAGTCTATACTGTATCCATTTGAAAACAAAAATCCATACATAAAGTGGAATTCTTCACCATAATCTGATCATGTGGCATTTTCTTGATCTGTAATGAAGAAAATGTTTTGACATTGTCATCAAACCCTTCCTTTCCTGCCCAGACATGGGAGATGCGCAGTGGAGGGCAGAGCAGGGAGCGTTGATATGTGTTGCATGACATCACTTCCTCCTAAAGTCAACTCTATAAAAGAAAAAAGACTTGAACATCAAAATTTGAATCTAAGAAGCGTGACTCCAGAGGGAAGAAACTGTACTGAGTGACTGTTATGTGCATACATACATGAGCAAATGCCAGAGCGTTTATATGTAACTGCTTCTCTTGCTCAGGAGAGGCAAGAACATTTCCAGAAGATTGTCTTGGAAGGCACAGAAAGAATGGAGGATCAGGTAAGGGCCGTCTGGTGGATGCATATGGCACACCATTGCAAAACCATTTGACTGCATCAGATGACAAAAGAAGCTGGTGTTGCTTCTTATTTTTGGGATCCAAGAGGATGCACTGGTCTGGCTAATAATGTGACATGCACAGTAGGCAAAGTTTCTGAAGATAGGATGGTGGAAGCTGTGATCTAATTAAGGGAAAATATATTTCATCACTTTAGGGATCAAGTAGAAATCTGTGAAGAATATTACCTTTCAGAAAAGGAAACTCATTA
The DNA here is from genome assembly GCA_013400435.1 of Pycnonotus jocosus. NCBI lineage: Eukaryota > Metazoa > Chordata > Aves > Passeriformes > Pycnonotidae > Pycnonotus > Pycnonotus jocosus. The sequence continues at coordinate 6,186 of VWYP01011542.1, forward strand.
AATTGAACTTGAAGGTCTGTAAAGGTAGCACCTTCCATAGAGTCATGCTACCTTCCTGTCAAGATTGTTTTTCCATCAGGTTAGGTCACCTTTTAGAGTTACAGAGACATACAGAGTCTGTCATGTTGAAATGGGCTTGGAAACTTAATGGACTAGACTATGAAAAGAATTTTATTTCTGAAATTCTAAATGTGAGATTGTGGCTTCATTTTCTTGTGACAGATAAATCAGGAAAGTATTTTTGCATGTTAATAAGTAGTACGCCTGGTTTTGGTTTCCTGTCACTGTTAAAACATCAGACTTGAATGTAAAATGCTTAACAGTGATTGCACATAACATAGTATGATGAAATTATCTCACATCTCTCTTGGGTTGCAAACAACATGAAATACTTGTTGTCTAGCCCAATCAAAAGTGATTCTGAAAATTAGCATAAGACCCAGAAACACATTTTAGGTATGATGTTGAGAACTCAAATACATGTTTCCAGTTCATAATCATTGATGAGCAAAGCCCAAGAAGTCTATGCACCAGTTTCTGCTCGTACTGCCCTTCCAAGCAATAGGAAGTTAGGATGTTTTGCAAGTTCATGTTAGTAATAATTTCTAATACTACTCAATGTGCTTTTACTTCAAGCATCTTATTTATTCTGCAGGGTCGGAGCATCATTCCAATGCTGACAGGAGAAGTCATTCCTGTAATGGAACTCCTTTCATCTATGAAATCACACAGTGTTCCAGAAGAAATAGATGTAAGCTCTTGTTTTATTTGTATTCTGAATTTTTAAAAAGTTACTTTCTTCCTCTGGATAAAACATCTTAGGACCTTTACTTTGGTATTCACTTCGCCAGAGACAATGCCTGTTTTCTTAAATTCTTGTATACTTCTGTTGCTTCACATCAAGTTCTCCTAAGTGGTGTAAGGAATGACATAGTGTTCGTGTCAAAAAATACCATAAAATGGTATTTTTTAATGGTCATCACTTAGCAAAATTGACTGCATAAGATGATGTCATTGTAAAAGTGGAAATGCAGTTCTATGCAAACCAAAATGAATGGGCAGATTAATGGATTTGATGTTGATACCTGTTTCAGCAAATTATAGTGTTCTCATGGAAGAAGTAGAAGTGATATGACATGCACTAGTTTAAAGTATTCTGGACCTTTTTTACAGAAAAAAAGCCCCAAAAAACACTAGCAGGACCCTGACTTGTGACTGGTGAAGACTTAATAAAGTTACTTTATCATTTTCAAAATGCTTTGTGTGATGTCAGGTCTTTTTCAGATTATGCTTTTTGAGGAATCCTTGCAATATAACTTAAATAGTTTCCAAATAGTTCCCATCTATCAAAGCAAAAATCAATTAATTAGAAGGTGATCAGATTCTTGTCTAACTTTTGTTTATATTTATTTGCATTTCAGATAAGTGACACAGTACTAAATGATGATGACATTGGGGATAGTTGCCATGAAGGCTTTCTCCTCAAGTATGAAATTCAGTTTTGTTTTATGCTGTAGTAAAATATTCAAACTTTTGTATGCATTTGAATGTATCTGTCTGCATGTGCGTGTGAACATGGATTGGAACAGATTATTTTATAGGAGGAGGAACAATTACACATATTTGGCTTTTTGAGATTTTTGTCAATAAAATATTATGAAAGTTTCTGTTCTTTTAGCAGAATGGTTCTGGGCTAATACCTGCATCTCTGTAGACTCTGTTGTCACAAGATCATATGTTTGATAACAGAATTCCTATCAAATACACATTTTCTGAGACCTACATTTAATTTTATACAACTCTAAGTCAAAGTCTTGCATTTTTTGAAATAGCAAAAAAAAGCCTGGGTTGTGCATAAGCTAAATAAGAGTCATTAATGGTATGGCACATAGCATGCTTATTGTTGAGTTGTGTATTTCTCTTCTTTCCTGTTTTTGATTTTTAAGTGGAAATAGTTGAACTTGAGAGCAACTTGGTCTCCTCCTATTGCACAGTGTATTTAATAGGTTTTAACTGATATTCTGTCACATTTCATTGTATCTCTTCCATAACTGCATTCATATATGTAGTGGTTGGTACATCTATTTATACACCATCACGTATGCTTCCTAGAGAAACTGTTGGACTTTTGGATTTCAGCAGTAACCTACAGTGCTGTTTAAAGTCCAATGGTTACGGGCATGTAGGCTATATTTATACTTGAAGCACTTTATTCTTCTTGTGAAGGTGATAATTGTTTCATTTGAAAATCTGATTAAATGTATTAACTTATGTCTGTTTTTACTTGCAGTGCCATTAGTTCGCACCTGCAGACCTGTGGTTGTTCTGTAGTCGTAGGAAGCAGTGCAGAAAAGGTTAATAAGGTAACATACTTTCTAATAAACTGAACTTAAATGCTGGTTATCAGCAGTGTTACTTGGAACAAAGTAAATCTGTAAACATACTTGAGACTGAAGAAAGAAGGAGTACTGTTATCTGGCTGTCTTCATCTTACTGGTCTAGCAGAAGATAATTCTGCCAGAAAATTGCCTTTCAGTTGTATTCTGACAGCTATAAGAAAATCAATGTATTTAGGTGATGCAGTACATAAATGAGTCTGAGATTTTAAAATTAGGGGATTTTAGCTAAAATACACAAATCAAAGAGACCTGACTGGCTTGCCCATTTCAGCTATGTTGTAGAATCACAGAATGATCAAAGTTGGAAGAGACCTTTAAGGTCATCCAGTCCAACCATCCACCTGGCACTGCCACTGTAACCCCTCAACCACATCACCCAGAACCAGATCCAGATGCCTCTTAAACACCTCCAGGTATTGATGCCTTGGCATCTGTATGGGGACGCCACCACCTCCCTGGGCAACCTATTACAGTGCTTGACAGCTAGCAGCAAAATGGTTTTTTTATAATAATTAATCTGAATCTCCCCTGTCTCACTTTAAGATCATTTCTTCTTGTTCTCTCACTGCAGGCACAGCAGGAGAGACTGGTCCCCACCTCACTGTACCCTCTTTTCGGGGAGTTGTAGGGAATGATGAGGTCACCTGAGCTTCCTCTTCTCAAGCCTAAATAGCCGTTCCTCTTAAGACATGTTTTCTAGTCCTTTCATGAGCCTTGTTGCCCTTCTCTGGACACACTCCAGCACTTCAGTGTCCTTTTTGAAGTGTGAGGCCCAGAAGTAAAGACGGGATTTGAGCTATGGCCTCATGAGAACCAAGTACGGGGGGATGATCACTGCCCTGGTCCTGCTGGCCACAGTATTGCTGATACAGGCCAGGATGCCACTGGCCATCTTGGCTACCTGGGCACAGTCCTGGCTCATTTAAAGCTGGCTGTCAACCAGCCCCCGGTCTCTTTCTCCTCAACAGCTCTCAAGCCACTCTGCCCCCAGCCTGTGGTGCTGCATGGTGTTACTGTAACTCAAGGGCAGAACCCAGCACTTGGCCTTTTTTCACCTCATGCAGTTTTTCCTTGTCCCATTGATCAAGTCTGTCCAGGTCTCTCTGCAGAGCCTTCCTATCCTTGAGCAGAGCACTTTTGCTCAGCTAAGTGTCATCTGCAAACAGACTGAGGGTGCACTCAAATCCCCACATCCAGATCACCAGTAGAGATGTTGAACAAGACCAATCCCAGACCTGACCCTTGGGGAACACTGGTAGTGGTGAGTATACAGACAATACCCATGTCATTGGATATTGTCTGTGTGCTCTTAAACAGTTAGTGTCTCTATAATTTCTCCTGCACTGGGCAGTAAACATCCTTTTGTGTCATGAGCTGCTTGTGTTTTGTGGAACCTGTGTCTATTTTTACAATGTGAAATAAAAAAATGATGAACAGTGGGCCTGCTGAATATATTATATATTACTTGTAGACTATACATACTATATATTATGTGTTTTATAGTATAGAGGGCTTCTTGCCTTAATGAAACCTAAAATTTTTTTTAAAAACTTTAAAGGTATTTTTAGTAAACCTATGTTTTGAAGTAAACAGTTCATAATGCTTTTTAAAAATTGGGGCAGAGGGAATGCATTATTTCATGTGTATTACCAGCAGTGATAAAGGACCTCTGATCAGATCAACAGTAAATATGGCTGGCTCACCAGCAACAGGCAAACCAGAGAAAAGAGAATTCTCACATCTTAGCTAAAATCACAGCTAACCATAGTTAATATGTATTGTTTCAGAGCTTTAAGATTTACACACAATTAAGTTATTGGAAATGTTATATACTTAAGAGAAATGTTGTATGTGTACACTCATATGCTGTACAAGAGGAAATGTTAGATGGTTAAATACTTATAAAAAACTTATGGATCATTAAATAGTTAATAAAAAGCCTTTAATGTCTAAATTGTTATGAATATGTGAAATAATATATTGATAAACTACACAGTATAGGAAAAAGTGTAAAAGAATTTGAGCCTCAAAATCCATCCAGTGTAAATTTTAGAAATTAATTCTACACATATTCTTAGCAGCAGCATGCTCCTTGTGTCACAATACAGCTCTTCTGAAGTAACTGCTTTCTTAGTAGCATATTTCAACTTGACTCAAAGTGAAAAAAAAACCCACTTGTGGCATATTGTGACAAAAATGTCAGTCAGAAATTATATTGTCATTGTTTTAGTTACTGCAGAAACACGTTGTGCAAGGACAGAGCCTTTTCAAATATCTTACAGACACAGATAGAACACCACAGGTTAAGACTGAAAGATGAGTGGAGTGGAATATATGTCATATTTGAAGTGATTACTGGTAGCTATTTCAGCCCAGAAGTTTGAAGATGGGTGATGGAATACCTGTGTTCATTATAGTAGAGAGTTTAAGGAAATTACTAAGGAAATAAGCATGGATGCTTACTTACAAAATTGACTGGGCCTGATTTGAGACAATAACTGCTATTTCAATATGGAATGAATAAAATAAGAGGCCTAAAAGGCTAGGAAAGGAATCACAGTAACTCATGTATATTAAAAGAAAGATGTAGAAGACAAAAGTGATTTGTTCTATGCTATTTGTTCTATGTTCTGTTAGGTAAAAAACAAACTTGGTTGCAAAAATGTGTTGGATTTGTTCATCATTTGACAAGAAGTTAGAGTAGTATGGCTTACAGCACCAGTTATTAAAAATAAGTAAAAGTAAGCATGTCACTGTTCTATGACATTTTATGAAATTTTGGCTTTTCTAATAAGCGTGATGAACTATTTTGTTCATAATTTGAAATACCCGATACAGTCTAGTCAGACTTACTTCCTTACATTTTCATGTTTTTCAAAACTGTTCTTTTTAATGCAGATTGTGAGAACGTTGTGCCTGTTTCTCACACCGTCTGAGCGGAAGTGTTCCAGACTCTGTAGAAGTGAGTCCTCTTTCAAATATGAGTCAGGACTTTTTGTTCAGGGCTTACTCAAAGTAAGTATGCTTAGGAAAGTTCTGTTCTTTTGTAGTTTAGGAATATTCTTCAGTGTATATTTTTGCATATGATATGCACACACATACACACATTCCTGTTCAAAAAAATGTGTCATCTTCTCTTGATGTCATTTTTTCTGGTGCTGTAACTTTTCTTGTAATTATTTTCTTGTTAAAATTCCAAGCCAGTCTTTTCTATTACACATATGTTTCTTGAGGATTTTTCAGGATTGTTCCTGTACTTTGAGGTACAATAGTAATATGCTTTTGTCTGGTTGGGGCTAGAATTCCAAAAGGCATTAAAGTTTTTGTGTTTTAACAAAACCAAGGAAGAACAGTCACATCAGGCCTGGAGTTTCCAAGTATTTCAAACAGTCTGTAGCAGTGGGTGAAGATTAACAGAAAAATAATGCTTCTTGTTCTAGTAAGCAGTCTGAACTTACCAGATAACTGTAATACTCTAATGCTAATGGGCTCACAAACCAGGTGATGCAATACTGTAATACCCAGGTCACCTCAGTACCTGTTTTCACCTTTTTGTTAAGGAAATCATACAGTATTGAGGACTTACTACTGCAATACAACCACCAGTTGTCCCAAACAAAATACATAGAAATAAATGGGTTATAAAATGTAGGCATGACGTTTAAAAACTGTTTTGTCCCAGTACAGCTTTGCATTTTTAACTACAACAGAGGGTTTTTTTCACTAAAACAGGATGCAACAGGAAGCTTTGTGTTGCCATTCCGTCAAGTAATGTATGCCCCATACCCTACTACACATATAGATGTGGATGTCAATACAGTGAAGCAGATGCCCCCTTGTCATGAACACATTTATAACCAACGACGATACATGAGATCTGAGCTGACAGCATTTTGGAGAGCTAATTCAGATGAAGAAATGTCTCAAGATCATATTATCCACACTGATGAGAGTTTCACACCTGATTTGTATGTATTCTTCTCACATCTCACAAAGTTACTTGATTTGGGATAAGAGTGTAGACTACTTGCCTACTTGCTAACAAAGTATATGAAGCTTCTTAAAAGGGAAAAAACATCTTCAGTTCTGGTAGTTACACTTGTTTTGGCAGAATTTATCAGGTCCTTCTGTAGTTTGGTTACATCAAATATTACTGAACTTAATTTTCAGTGATAATTCTGACCATGTAATGTTATTTTTATTGCCTATTTTAATTAGGACTATAATAGAGCTAAGTGTATTTGACAGAGCCCAGTGGCTTTCCTGGATTTAGTTTATTTCATCTGAGTGCTCTAAAATTCTGTGTTATCTTTAAAAACACCAGAATTTAAATTCACTACAATTTTAAATTCACTTTTAATTTCAACCAGAGTATCAATGGTAATGGAGTTGCTGTGCTGAACTCCTGTAATGTTAATATCCTTTACTGGCATTAACTCACATGTTTGTTTTCTTTTCTACAGAAATGTCTTTCAAGATATTGTGCATAGAGATACATTAGTAAAAGCGTTCCTGGATCAGGTAATTGTTCCTTGTTTCAGAAAAAAAGAAAAAAAAAGAAATACAGGTGTAATTACTTCGACCCCTAGTAACAGATAATTTAACATGAATCATTTAATGGTTTGGTAGCTTTTCTCCATACTACTGCTGTGGTTCTTTTCTACATAAGTAGAAAGAAAAATGTTGATTTAAAATTGAAACTCGTGCTTGCACGTGAAAAACAAGGGAGATTTCCATTGCTGTGCAATAGTGTCTGCAGTTACAGTATTGAAAAAACTGTGTGACTGGGAATAATTTCAGATAATTATCCAAACAGAATTATAACACAGCTTTTATTGTATCTGAGCAGACCGAAACCATGCTGACCGTGTACAAATCTGCTGTTATTTGCCTGTTTTGCTATAATTAAGGATATGTTATGTGTGTATGCAATGTTTCTTTCTTTTCCAGATTCCTGAAATGATTCTTGAATTTCCATGTCTACCTAATACTCTTTAATTTTTAACAGATCTTTCACCTGAAGCCTGGCTTGTCTCTAAGGAGTACTTTCCTCGCACAGTTTCTGCTGGTCCTTCACAGAAAAGCCTTAACTCTAATAAAGTACATAGAGGATGACACGTAAGTGAACAGATAATGGAAAGCAGATTTTGAGAAACTTCTTTGTTTGTTTTTAAAACAGCTGTTTTTATTTCCTTGCAGGCAAAAAGGCAAAAAACCTTTCAAGTCTCTTCGTAGCTTAAAGATAGATCTTGACTTGACAGCAGAGGGCGATCTCAACATAATAATGGCTTTGGCTGAGAAGATTAAACCAGGTCTACACTCCTTTATTTTTGGGAGGCCATTCTACACTAGTGTACAAGAACGTGACATGCTCATGACATTTTAAAGTCTTCCCTGCATCTGATATTGCAGTCCTGCAGAGCACGACATCTGTCAGGGTGACCCCCACACTGGTGACAAAAGCATTGAGACTGACTGTGAAGCATCAGGAGCACAGTAACGCTGAGGTGTGTCTCAAGCAGTAGGAGTCTTATTAGAGGGAGTTTCAGCTTAGCTAGATAAGCATGATTTTAATTGTTTGGTCTCGTCTGTGTGTTTTTTAATTGTATATGTTACCAGAGATTCCTTGGCCATATTGGCTTAGTGGATAAATGTGGATATGTTTTGGTGTATGATAAAAGGAAGCATTTTAATTTTTATTCCCCAGAGACTTCTTCCAGACGCGCGTCAGATTTTCCCTGTTCTGCTGTGTCAATAGTGTTTCCACAAGAAACCATACATATGTCCTCTCTAACCATGGAGGTTGCAGAAAAGGCACCTTCCAAGAGTTTCAGAGGTTTTTTAAAACTGTTATTCTTATGTATGTGGTGCAAATCTTAAATACAACTTTTACTCATCTGCCTCTTTTAACACTACTGTCTCCTTCCTTTAGAGCATTTAAACACTTGGAATTTTTAATATACTACAAAGTGCTGTTTCTGAGTGCAGAATGTTGATTATTTGCAGCTTAAATAGCAGTACGTTGCCCATGGGAATTAGGTCATTACTCAAGCAGCTTTGTGCATGTAAGTGCCAACCAGGATACTCTTATCATATATTTCTGGGCTGTCCTGCAGTGGAGTGGTAGTGATCAGGTAACTGAGGTCTTTCAAAATACACAGCAGAAGACTTGTGTCATTCCACAGCAGTTGTCAGTCTTTCTGTGTGTAAACTATGCACTGCTATTGGTAGTTGCACTGTCAGTTTCAATGAGGCTCACAGAATCAAGCAGAATGAAAAAGACCTTCAAGATCATTGAGTCCAACCATTAACCCAGAACTGCCAGGTCCACCAATAAGTCTTGTTCCTGAGTGCCACATCTACACATTTTTTTAACTCTTTCTGAGTCAGTGATTTTACCACTTCCTGGGCCGGTTGTTCCAATGCTTGACAAAATACTCTGATTAAAGTATTAGACCTTTCCAAAGAACATCAAAGTGATAGCCAAACTAAAAGATAAAATAGTATTTTCTTTTTCATTTACATCACCGTTAATATATTAAGTAATCCATAATTTAGAGATGTCCATGGCTGCAAACTAATGTGATTAACATTTTAGTAAGTTAACTCTAGTCATTAAGCTTACCTATCCTCTTAGTTCAGCTTACATTATCTCCAAATTAGCTTGAAAATCAAAACACATTTTCTATCAGTATGTGTCAACCTTTCTTAGTAGCAGGAAGAGCAGTGTGGTGTCAGGTGAATCCAGACTTTCTTTTTAGCCAGAAATCAGAGGTACATCTATACTGCCTGTTGTTGTATCTCTGGTCTTTTTGGACAAGTATAGGAATTTATTTGTGTTGTGTATCAGCATAAAGTCATAACTCAGTATTCATTGGAAAAGTGAAAGAGCTGCACTGATTGGAGAAGCCATGGCTGCTTTATTGCTTACCTTGTTTATAACTCCCCTTTGTACATAGATTTCTGTTTTCAAGATAGCTTTTGAGTGTTACTTTCATGCAGCATGGCGGAAAAGTTAGAAGTTAGATGTACACATTTTCCTGAAATGTCTAATACTCAGATTTTAAGCTAAATACTGTCCTTTATTTAGATGCCCAAAATTCCCTTACATTTCCTGAAAGACAAAGATTCTCAATCAAATATTTAGAGCCTCTAAAAAATGTGAAATTGCGCCTCATCTGCAGACCATTTTTGTGAGTTTGCATCATCAGTGTTACCTGCTTGCAAAAGAACTGACATTTATGCAGCCATCTTTTTGCTGTACATGAATCTAGAACTCTTGCGGTAAGCTTGGTGATTGATCAAAGAAACTTGTCAGAATTACATAAGTTACTTGTGCTAAGGTTTTGTTTCTCATTCTACCACTACTGTTCCCTTCTGCGTTTTTAGTTGAGCCATTAGAGCCTGAATGTGCTTAAATTGTTACTCTCATGTCTAAATAGTGAAGGAAATGTAATAAACACTGCCAAAACTTCTAATGTAGAAGTTGTGTCAAAATATAAGAGCTTTAAATCTGCTGCTGAAATTAATCCTTTCAGATTGATAAGCATTGGAAACTCAACACTGACACTACTAACAGTGAAGCTTTTGTTTACTGAAGATCCTGTTACTTTTTGAAGTTACTAAAAACTGGAAATTCAATTGCTGCTTTTGTTTGCACAGCTGTCACAAGTGCAGAATGTATAGTGAAGTACATTGTTAAATGCATCTGCATGTTGTGTTGTAAATCTAGCTCAGGAAACAAAGTAATAAAATTCATGCACAATTTTTGGATTTTAATCGTTGCTGATTTTTTCACAGAATTTCTGCTCTGTATCTAAAAGCACCATTATCTTTTATGCTTTGAATTAAAGAAGAAAGTCTTTTCTTATTGTTAAATTAAGTTAGGCTTGGATGTTGCTGTCACTGATGAAAGTCATATGTTATTTAGTTCCTTCATTTCTGTTAAGGACTTACTCATTTCAAGCTGAGACTAGTGGGACTTGCTGTGCCTCTGATGTACTCAGTTATGAATTTTAAAAAGCTTAAATCCCATAGGTGAGAGGTTAGAAATGTTTTATCTAGCAGTCAGTGAGTACCTTTATTCAGGATTCTATTTTCCTTGTATTTAAAAGAAAATAGCAAATTTATTTCTTCCAGCTGGATTTGAAAAGGAAGTAGTGTTTTCAAGCATTTTTAGTAGCACATTATTCCTGGTCTTTGCACACATAAAAAGGTGGCATAGAAAGATGCCCACTGGAATGTCTTGCTTGTTGGGACCACAGAGGATATTCCTTGTCTATACCAGTATGTTGTAAAGTCAGTTTTATTCTAGAGCAGAATAGGTATTTTGGTGATATTCTTATCTCTAAGCCAGCATTTTGTTACACCAGTACAGAGTGCCAGGACTTCTACACTCAGTTCTGTACTGGCTAAAGATGTTAGAAAGCTTTCCCTTCCTATTCTCAGACCTGTGAGCGCAAAAGAATGATCCAGAACAGGAGGACCAACAGGCATGGTGCTCCCCTCTGTTGTCTAATGAAAGCCTACAAAGCAAGTACTTTGTCCTCTTTAGCAGTGAGGAGGCGCAAACCATACTCATTAGTGTGCCAAGTAGGCTTGTGCACAAGAGCAGAACATGGTTGTCTTGTTTACCTGTGTACTGACATAGAGCTTCTGTTACACTTCTTGCTTGGGCACAACACTAAGGAAGCTCCAGGGCAACATGTCCTTATTTGCAAGGTTGTTCTCATGGTATTTCAGTTACAGGAAGTAATTATCTCAAACCATACTGTTCATATGCATATCCAAAAGTTTCAAACAGAAGACTTGAAATTAAAGTTCAGAAGTACAAAGTAAAGGATGCATTCCTGACAAAAGTCATCAAGTAAGTCTGACTTCAGTCCTAAATAAATAATAGAGGTGTACCCGGCATTGCTTGATTAGCATTGGGCAGCTTTTAAAAGCAAAAGATCAGAGGCAAGAGAAATAACACAGAATGACAACTGGTAATTGTTCCTTTCTCTTAGATACTTCTATCTTTATTGTCACATAGATGGAGGAGGCCTTTGACAACTGGAAAAGAGCCAAAAGACTGTCTAAAAAAATGAAGCTTGATCAGTTTTACTCAGGTATCAAAAAAATCATGACGTGTCCTCTTAGACCTTGTGTCTCACCACATGAGGGAGGAGAAGGTGGTTGGGAGTTACCAGCACAGACTGACAAAGTGAATAATGCTTCATCCACCATAATTTGTGATAAAATGACTGGATTTGAAGAAGTGGAGAATGGGATGTAACAGGCTGACTTCAGCAAGGCTTCCAGCACCCTCCCACAATCTCTTTTGTAGCCAAGCTGGTATTAGGGTGAGGGGTTGTGCCCCACAAGAGTAGTATGTACCTGTTTGGGTATATGGGCTTAGAAGTGATGTCATATATGACTGGAGGTTGGTATCCTGTGGGATCCCAAAGGGTCTCCCCTGGGGTTTCTCTTGTGCAATGTCTATTGATGACTTGAAAAGGTGACCAAGGCCTTCAGGTTTGTAGATGGTGCTGAATCAAGGATCACTGTTCAACATACACAAGGGTCAGGGCAGCTGTCCATAGGGACCAGGGTGGGTGGGAAAAAAGGATGGGTTCCCCATGGTCTTAGGGCTGTAGGAAAGGGCAGCCCTGCCCTGGGCAGGCAGAGCTTTGGAACCCATGCCTGTGAGATCATGGGCAGCTCTGGGAAGAAGGCCCTGGGTCCTGGTGAGCTGAGCAGAGCCAGAGAGGTTAGAGATAAGGAAAGCTTATGGCCCAGGAAGACAGCTGGGCAATAGGAATGTGCTTAGAGAGGTGATGCAATTTCTCAGCCTGGAGGATTTCCAGGTTCTACAAGATAACATCCTGAGCCCTGATCTGACAGCAGGGCTGAGCCCTGCTCTGAACAGGAATAGAAATGGAGACCCTCTGAGATCCTTTCCAGCACGAAGTATCCTTTGGTGCTAAGGTCTGGCAGACAGGCTGCAGCCGTTGTTCCTTAGGCCAGAGAGAATAGGTGGGCAGTGACCTCTGGAGAGTGAGGGTCCAAATCCCTGTTTGGACTAGGCCAACTCCTGTCAACGTTCCTCATAGAATTGTCTGATCTGTTCTAACCAGAACTTCATTCCAAAAGCCTTGAGGTGGCCCTGGGTTCACCAGTAAAACTGGATGTATGCTAGTACATAAATCCCAAAAAGAAAAGTATAGGTATCAGGAATACTTTATCTATAGGGTCTAGTGCACGTGTTAAAATTAATGGCAGCATGTCCTCTAATTGAAAGGTTGGTGTTAATCAGGACTTTTTGTAGAAACATGTCTCTATAGCAAGGAAACAGACTTAAGGTAGAGAAATGTACACATCTAAGCAAGGGTAGGTAAGTAAAATCAATTAAAATATATTTGGCTGAATTTCAAAGTAAAAGCATGATTCTCAAAGGCAAACATCTGAAGCTTCACCCCTAATCTGTATCTAACAAAAAGCCAAAATATTTGAAAATGTACAACAGCCAAAAGCTAATGGATGAAACTTTGAGTTCAATGCCAGTCTCTTCCATTTATATAATGGTCTCATTATAGTACAAGAGAGTGTCTTACAACTTCAGTTAAATCTGATTAATGGACAGACTTTCTGTTTTCAGTAGAAGCAGGAATGTAAGAAACTAGGTATCAGGGAATACTGAAATTTAGTACTGCAGCCTATACGTAGAGTAATTCAGTATTTTTTGCCAAAGTGTTCAACGCGTAGCTGACTAATGAAACTGCAGGTTTGGCCTTCAATATTCATTCACAGAAATGCAAAGCAGTTTGTTGATGCTGAGATTTCTATCTGTCTTGGGCTGCCTCTTCACTGGAGATTAATTCTGTGTTACTTCATCACATTCTCTGCCCTGTCTCTGTAACAGCAGTATTTGAAAATAATTTCTGATAACCTAGCATCTGGAGGAAGGACCTTCTAGCATTTGGGGGGGTTTTAGTAGCCAAAGGCAGCTCCACAGACAAAACAGAGAGTACAAGGGACCTGGATAAAAAGTAATGACTAAATAAATTCATACCAGTTTTTGGCAGAGAACTGAGTGCTGGCAGGCCAAAGAACATTTGGGGTTCATTCTGCTTTTAGCATCATAACTGCCAAACTCTGACATTTTCCCTTTAGGTTGGAGACTTGAGAGGTAGCTGATGCAAACATGATTAATATGTTTTTGAATAATGATCACACTAGAAGGAAACGTGTAGGACAGCAAAGTTCTCAGTGATCTAGGCAATCAGATATACCAGCTTGTATTTAAACAACAATGCAGGATATTAGGCGTGACTGTGACACTGTTAATTACAGGTTTGAAGTCCAGTGCAATCTATAACCATGTGATTTCTGTCAAATTAATTTTTATTAGCATGGAGGTGCAGAGATGCAAAGTGATTTCCTCCCAGACCACATCTAATAGATACCACCCAGAGGTTGTCCAAGGAAGGTCCCTTTGTCATCCCAGAGGGCAGGGCCATGCAGGTCAGCATCATTAGGTTCAGATATTCATGCTGCTGTTGCTAGGGAATTCACTTGTCCTTTTTTCTATACTTGACTTCATACTTTACTCCTCATTTTTTCTTATATTCAATTGACATTTTTGCCATCTTTGCATCTTACTCCACCAAGCTCCTCTCAGCACTGCACACCTGATTATTTTTTGCTATTGGTCCTAGTTTTGCTGCATCCACACACAAATGTGGTATATCTGATACTGTCACTTAGGCAACATTGGGCATATGTGGCTTTTGAGTAATATTGAACATACGTAACTTTGCCAACAGTAATGCTCAGTGTGAGTGGCTTTGCGCTCAAAGCTCTCCTGCCATTGTTCACTTTAGCCTGGTTGGACTTAGTCCTAGGCATAATTGCTTGACTTTAACCTCTATGCTCCTGGCTAGTTCATACTGAGCATGAGCAAGTTCTCCCATTACACACTGTCATGGTTCCTTATAGGACATAAGAGCATGAGGTAGTGGCACAACACTTCACAAACAAGGTTTTGGTTATGGTTCAGCGAGTTGCATGATACCAGTATGTCTTGATTGCAGTGCACTCATGGATGTTTGACTTCCTGTGACTCCATCAAATGAAGTAACTTTTTGATGCCAGCTAATAGAGGCCATGGTAGCTCTGTAAGTTGTGAATTGTAATTTAAACCCTTCCACATTCTCTCAAGCTCTCCACAAAAAAACCCAGCTATATTTCTCAACATTTTTTAGGATAGTTGCAGCATGACTGAGTATTGGACTGAACTGTATTTATAGCAAGATTTTCACATAGATATAAAACATATATAAATAAAGTGTAAACTGTGAAGATAAGACGAAAATAAAACATTCCAGTCACCTTTCTGATAATGCATTTAAGAAAAAAAAATTAACATTAAAAAACATTCTTAGCTAATAGACTGCATCAGCTTTCAGCATGTCTCTTTTCAAACTAATCACTGAATTTTCATTCACATCTTTCCATATATCAATAGATTTCTTTGTCCATTTATGAGCAAACCTACCATTCTGTCACATGTGAAAATAAATGTCTGTTTGACTCTTCTCGTGGATGTGGTGACAATGGGGTTTTTTGTTTGTTTTGTTGTTGTTGTTGTTGTTGTTGGTTTTTTTGTTGTTTTTTTTTTTAAGTTATGGAGTTTTCCTAACAGAGTGTATGCATAAATTACGCAGGGTTTGAGTGGAGAGTTATGTTGGTGGAGACTGCATTTAATGTTCCATGTATTTTTAATGTGGCTTTTTTGTAGCTTTCTCTACTGGTAATTTTATCTGGGAATGCAAATTCATGAACTAGATACAAGACTGTCCCTTGGTTTTGTTAATTTCTGATGGTCGGTAGTGTCACACACCACAAAAAAAAATTCATTGGGATAAATGCCAAAAGGTATGTGTTTTGGATCAACACAAAAGCTAATATTTGGAAACTGCAGCAATTTTGAGGTAGGAGTCAGACAGCTAAGAGCTACCAGAGAGATGCTGAAGCCACAGGGTGCAAGCACATAGAAACCCTGAGAGTAACATGTTTCAAACAGTTTCAGCCCCATTTTTGAAAGCTGTCATTGCCCTGTGTGAGAGGAGGCAGGCCAGGTGCTCCTGCCCGGTGGTCTCAGCTGTTTGCTGAGCTTCTCAGGCCTGCTCTGATTTTCAGACACTAAGACTATTAAATACGCTTTAAAAAGAAAAAAAAGAAAAAAAAAAAAAAGGAAAAAATGCTAGAGTCTGGTGGAGAGTAAGAGAGAGAAGTTATTTTGGAGGAAAATGTAGACAGAATCCAAGAGGCATCAGTTTGGTGCTCCGAGTCCCAGACCAAATGTGGCTTACCCAAGGAAAAGGAGCAGCACGAGAACTCCAGTTGCCTCCCACCAGTTGCTGTTATTCAAATTCTACCTTTTACCTTTACACTTCAGTGAGGGAAAGAGAGGTTTTTACTATAAAGAGAGAAATACTATGACATTCAAACAGTTTAAATGGGAAAGAATTAAAAAATTTTCACTTGAGACCATTTGTCTGAACTCCAAAGAACTGGACTGTGCAGAGATTGAAAACATTTTTGCTTTGAAACCCAAACAGAGCTACTAATTTCCTTCAAAACAAGACAGTGTTATTCTGCTGTGCAATGAAAGGTCAATTCTTTGGGTTGTGAAAAGAAGGCTTTTAGAAAACTTGGGTGACAGGGGTCACAAAGCTATCTTCTGCCCTGCACAGTGCACAGAGACCTCCTGTCTATCTCCAGGCAGCTGCTGGAAACAGCTTTGCTGCTGTCGGTGGAGCCTGTGACTGAACCAATCAAGAAGCAGCCAGTGGGATTTCAAATGTTCTCTGTTTGCAAAGAATTCACAGATTATTTTGAGGAAGAAACTGAGAAAAACAGCCCAATGACACAGCAAAAAAACCCTGCATGCTTATGACTGTGCTGAAAGGGTAGCATTTACTCCAGTGCAAACAAAGGATTTGGGTGGAAGGAGGAGGAGGACTTGGAGTGGTCAGGCTCTTGGGAAATTCTGTCCAAGTGGGAAGGGAAAAAATCCATCCATGGAGGTCAGGGAAACTGAGTGAAGCCTACTTAAAAGGAAAAAAAGGGGAAAGAAAGGGGAACAAAAGGGTTCTGGCAAGAGCAGAGCAGCGAGAGGCCATCAGTGGTGTGCTGAGGGAGCTCAGTGGGCAAGGGGTGCAAAGGGAGACTGTCAAAGCTGTGTGTGACAACCACAGCACTGAGATGAAAACCAGCATAAGCACTCACAGGACACAACTTCAGTGTGTGTGTGGTCACTCAAATGCATGCCTTTTGTTTTGCTAAATCATGTTAGCACTTGGTGAAATTCTGTGGAGTGGTTTCATAGGCAAAATAATAGATGCTGAAGACCTGAGATCCACGTGCATGTTTCAGCAGTACAGTGCTTCAAACAAGCTTTAGTTCCATCCCTGACTGCCCACTGGCTGGAGTACCTCTTCCCATTCAGTTTAATGGGATGCAATCCAGTTTATGCAGATCATTAGGTGAAGTAAACCACAGTGAAGAAAGATGATGATCAGGTGAATGATTTTAAGAGAGCATTCCCAGCACAAACTGAAGCACTGCTACAGAGGTACTCTTTGACTGAGTTGGTGCTCACAAATAACAGGTAGGAGTGTTTAAATGAAAGTAATGGGAAGGAGGATAACTGAAAGGAGAAAATGTGAAAAGAAAAGGAGGGAAACAAAAGGGTTAATTATCCAGAAATTTGTAAAAGAGGAGAAAAGGACTATCTATGGATCTTTATTTTCAAAGGTAGCATGGCATGGGGCAGAAATTTATCTGCTTCAAGATCAATGTCTCAGAAAAATGGTTTGGTTTTATCACAAAAGTATTTGAATGTTCAGCACTAAAAAAAAAAAAGTCAGAATGATGGAAACCAAATAGATATTAGAATTACCATAATTATGTGCTTTTATTTTTTTCACCACATCTGGTCTGGATTACCATACTGTTCTTTCTTGTTGTAGAAGACTGTTGAAACACATTTATCCAATTGCTTCCTCCTTTCTCCTCCCTTTCAACTAATCACTAAATGTAGGCAACATTTTTATTTTTAGCAGAAAATTCAAGCAGCATGCATCAGCAAAAGCAAGCAGCAACATGCCTCAGCAAATACTTTATACCACGCTTTATTATAAGGTGAAATTTTAAAACTATTATAATACTTTGAAATGCCTGTGAGGACACATGACCTCTTCAGAGGGAGTTGAAGTGGAGTGAAATATATTTATTGATATCAGCCATGGGATGAGGTTGTAGAAAAACTAAGTATGCTTTAAGTTTTTCACCGTTTGTTTGAAACAGTATACAGAAAGGAAATTGTTACTGTGTTGTCATAGGTTCCTGTGTTTCCAGTGTAGTCCAATTTAATTCTCTTCTACTTTTCACAAGGTTCCTTTCCCAGGGATTTTTGTGTTACAGTATCTCCAGTTATTAGGAGTTGGGCTTCTCATTAAAAAACTCCTATAGTACAGGAGAAGCAAGGCATTTTGGAGCCATCTCGCACTTGCTTGTAGGCAGAAATTGTGGAATGCTGCATGCTGGATCTTGCCAACGGCTGAGGAAAAATAAAGGCATTATTTAAAACAGCATTGTTACTTTTTCCAACAAGAGCAAGACCCATCTGGTTCTTATACTGTTTGAGACTGTGTTAAGCAATGCAGATTTTGCTGACTTAGGACAGACTTCGGAACCAGGATATTTTTAGTGTTTCATGTTTGAAATTTTCTTGACTCTGGGCTCGGGGAGGCTGGAGGGGCAGGGCGGGGGGAAGACAACTAAGGGCAAGATCTATGTGTTTCCCTGACTTTTGAGGCAGAAGAGAGGTAAATGTCCTCTACCACAAGCTGGAAGGAGCTAGTATAACCACAAGTTGCTTATATTGTTGGCAGCATCTCAGAGTTTTAGCTTCATCTGCTGTACACACCTGGAACAAACAGCTCCAGTGATTGTATAGTCATCTGGATAGTGTGAGGTTTAGACAGCTTTTTAATGCTCTAGGTTGTTAACTTTACTTCTCTTGTTAAGAGACTGCTCTGGTGAGTACAAATAACTTTACCGATAGGCAGCTGCAGAGATAAAAGGTGATGAAGTTTATACCTCATTAATCAGTGCTAAGTGATTGTGCTAAGCAACTTGAAGCCAGCTAGAAATGGTTCAGAGGAATTATTCAAGATCTGACAGGTTTTAGTACTGGTTTACTTTATTAAGCAATTTCCCTGAAGGAGACATTATATTTGCTGTTAATTTTTGGGGGGCCGGTATAATAACTGTTATGGGTTAAAGGGTGGCAGAAAAAAACCATGAAAGTAGAAAATATTATTAAACAAAACAGCTAGGTTTTGCCCCAAGAAGAGACATGTCCCAAAATCAATTTGCACCAAGTTATGGCTTGTCAGTAAGAAAGCTAGGTTTTGCTCTGTAGTGTATGTCTGCAATATCTCACAGCCTTTGTGATGGAGATATTCACGATCAGCTTCTGACAGGATTGCTCATTTGGACATCTCAAACCAGCAATGAACCGCAGTGGTATTTCCACAATGCTGATCTTTAATTAGTTAGGGAAGGCACAAAACCCCAGCCCTCAGCCTAAGTCTTTCCCTGTTCTTCTCTCTTGCAGTTTAGTCTCTCTGTTATGCGTGGAGCTTTCCTTGCTGGCTGTGCAGCAAAATTGCTCATTCAGTCACTCCTGAATCTTCCTGATGGGAGGTGACATGTATATTTCTGATGGCAAGCTTATCTGCTCCCTTTTCTGGACCTAACTGTTTTCAGGAGAGAGGGAAGAGGAAATGGAAGCAGAGAAAAGTAAAAGTAAAGGAGAAAGTAAGGAAGGCTTTTACTAATTACATTTCTGGAAGTCTTCCACATGACTAGTTTTCAATTAGG
Source organism: Pycnonotus jocosus (assembly GCA_013400435.1). Taxonomy (NCBI): domain Eukaryota; kingdom Metazoa; phylum Chordata; class Aves; order Passeriformes; family Pycnonotidae; genus Pycnonotus; species Pycnonotus jocosus. The sequence goes on from VWYP01011542.1 coordinate 25,520, forward strand.
TACTTAGAAAGAGTGAGATGAGAACTAAATTATTTGTAACAGTTTTTGTAAAACAACTTCCAAAAAAAACCCCAAACAGACAACAAAAAAACCCCAAACATGAGAGAAAAGAAGAAAAACTCCAAATAATAATCAAAAATGCAACAGATTTCTAATTTTTTTGAATGATTCAGTTGCATAAGCTGCCTTATTTGAGATTTTGTTTGCCATTCATTGTCTATACAGTAAGTGCTGAAATGAAAGTGAAAGTTGAAATGGAATGACCTTCCAATACGCTTTTTACTGTTTCATTTCAAAGCCTGCAAGGACATTCTTTACAAACTTTGTCATTTGCCATATACAAAGTGTGTTATATCCCATATAAATGTCAGTTTCACTTGCTAAAGAGACAAACTGACAAATCAAAATTTCTCTCTTCTTTAATTTCAGGCGTTCTCAATTTTTGCATGTTTTTGCATGCATCATACCCTTGGGTCTCATTCAGAAACAATGATCACAGATTGCTTGAGTGGAGCAATCCTGATGGAATCACTTCCTGCTTCAAGTAATTCATGAAAGTTATTTAGTGACTATAAAATCAGAAACACCACAGAATTACATAGACCAAAAAAAAAAAAAAAAAAGCAAGGAAAAATGTCTCTCTGATGTAATTCAAGAGTAATTCCAATATTTACAGACAAGGATTCAGCTCCTCCTTTGGTTTCTCCTTCTCTGTAGGAGTTGGAGATGGGGTTTTACAGTCTTGATCTGGGTTTGTGAGTGGACATCACTTTCAGGGTGGTCCATGTATCTCTTTTGGCTCTTTACTTTGTAAAGAACATTTTGTCGTGAGCTAGCCTGTGTCAAAACCTTCACTGAACAAGAAGACCTTGCTGAATGCATAGCTTGAGTGGATTAAACAGATATACCTCTTTGAATGTAGCAGGTTGAGGTATGCTCAGGGAACCATGCCTAAATCTGAAAATTATGATCAGGGAACTTGGAAGCCAAAACCACTGGTCCCATACTGGAACCTAAAACTGTGAGATTATAACCCATAATAATAGGAACAGAAACATCCTGCATTAGTTTACTAAAAACCCAATACAAGTATGTGTGATTAAAAACGTATGGGGAATTTAAACACAAGGACAATTCAGACTGATGGTTTTTCTCTTCAGTTTCAAATCTTTTTCTTCTAGATTATAGAGGCTGACTCAGAGCTTCCAGTGACAGAAAGAACTGTCTTTTTGTGTCATCTACCTATGGATAGAAGAAATCACAGCATTATTGCAACCTCTATCTTACTGTATAGGTATTGCACTATCAGCAAGGACAGAATAGTGTGGACAGAGGTTTTTCAGGTGAGGTGCAAAAAGGCACTGGAAACTAAAATTTGAGTTTTATTCTTCACTTTATTTTTATGTTCAGTGTGATTTGAAGTCCTTCCCACTAGACTGTTGTAAAAGGGTTTTTAGCCATATAGTTATGAAACAGTGATTAGTTTACATAGCCTGGGAATGCATTTACATAAATATTCATAATATAGTCATCCTGAAAACAAATGAAAGTGTCTGGACATAGCTTCATGCTCAGGCTGCAGAATCTCATTGGAGTTACACCAAGAAGATTTCTGCATGTAGGCAGGACCCACTTATGCACATTTTATGTCACTTATTTGAATCCACTGCTTTTCACTAGAGAATCATATTTCCTAGGCAAATTGTAGCACTGCAGATAATCTACAGGAACATTTAGACTAGTCCTGTATTTTGAAATACATTCCCCACTCCCTTCCATTAATCTGTTTGACCAGCTGTAAATGCACAATTTTATTTTATGATTAATTAATTCACATTTCCACAGCTCAGATGTGCTGCTACCTGCTCTTTAATGAGCAAGTGCATCATATTTTACCAGCGCTCAAGAAATTTGTGCTCTAAGAGATGGGACTCTTACTGAAGCTAGCATATTAATTTAAAAACAGAAGTAATGATTTAAGATGAGATTTTAGACTATGAATCTGCCTCTATTATCAAGTGAGTCTTTAGTGTTGTTTGAAGGAGACAGTTACCTTGCAAAATGTTAGCCTTGTGGCTTAACTGTGTTTTGAAGTTGCATTTACATGAATCCTTTAGTTTATGAAGAATATCTTGTATACTATTAAAGGCAGTACTGAGCCCTTGCACTTCCTTCAATTGCTGTGGTTGGAATAGCATTGCAAAACTTGTAGGACTGATGTGATATTGCTGTATGATATTGTGTATGTTCATCTGCGTGTTCCTATAAATCCACTCAGTGAAACAGAGTGCAGAGAGAAAAAAATTGTTCTGCCCTGGTAGCCAGTGCATGTAAGGTTAGTTGACACATCTCTGCTGAAAACTGAAGCACGCTGAGCCGCAGCCTCCAGGGCCAAAGAAAGAAGAAGGTGGCAATTAAAGTAAGAACTTTAGTATTTTCTTCTCCTGTTGCAGAATGCATGGGTCTGAGCCCTTCTTGGGGACATCAGACCACTCACCTTGTGGGCTGTTCAAACAAGTGCATGTCTTTCACTGAATCAATACTTCATCCATACTTTGGCTTGTAATACAATCGTCCTTGTATGGAAGACAATAGGGTTATCTTTAGATAAAGGAATTAATTAAATAGCACTTTTTTTAGCCCTTTTTTTTTAAGAAGAGAAACACATGACATTGTTCTCAACGGTTTATGTTGTTATTCTGAATTTAAATTCAATTTAGAACTCTGGATTTGTGGAGTCTTCAAAGAATAACTTCTGAAAGCATATTTTATTTGGGTGTGTTTTACAAGATGTAAACACTAGAAATGCCTTTCCAAGGACTGCATAGTCTTCCTAATTAATAATGATATTCAAAATTACAGGATTCCATCATCTATATATTCTTCCAGCTGATGCTATTGCGCTGAGCTCCTAAACTAATTATATGCTGCAAAAAGCTTCTGAAAGCCTTCCCTCTCCCAGTTGTCAGACTGGAAAATAGGCTTTAATAATACGTGTGGGAGTTCAATCTGGGGATGAACAGACCTGAATATTCAAGTGCTCTTGCCATCCCCTTCTCTTCTGTATCAAGGCTTCTGAATGTTGAGTGCCTCTTCTGATCATAAAATAACCAGACTCAAAACAATTAGCGTCTTGAAAGCTTTGAATTTTCCTTGGGGATTTCCAGGCAGCTAGTCCAGCTGTCTGAACAGCAGTGTAATGCTCTTCTGTCACAAAGTCCCACTTAAGTGTGCTACCAGGTTCCAAATTAGTTCTGGTGTCCAAATGATGTCATTAAATAGTAGGAGATATTAAAGCTAGATAGAGAATAAGCCAGCCAGAATCTGAAACATTAATCCACAGCTTCTCCAGTTGCAAGTACATCTTTCTGGAAAGTGTTAAAATGCTATGTCAGCACTCATCAGGTAAGATTAAGTTCTAAGAAAAAATATTTATCATTGTGGGGAGGGGTATATTTTAAAGTGTGTGATCATTCCCAAACTGTTCTGATGTCTCATTCACAACACATGCCATGCAAGAGACACCATTAATTTTTTTGTACCCCCCTATAAATTTTCAAATATTTAGTGACAGCATGGCAGACAATGGTTCATGGTGGGTCTCCCTTAAAAACGTTTTTGAAATATTTAAAGAGTAGTGAGATTCAGCACTGTTTGCATATTTTTCTTCCTTTCTTATGATGTTTGTCTCATAATGGCAGGCCAAACTAACATAACATTGACTGAATGGGTTTTTTCATTAAAAAAAAATTCAGAGTGTGTTCAAAAAGGAATATAGATTCTCTAATAAATAGTGGGATCACTAGGAAATGGGGTGAAGAGGATAGTTTGCAGCATTCTGCATATGATCTTTTGATGATCTGCTGTAAGCATAAATGGAGAAGGGATCATGGTAGCTTTAAGCAGGAGCTTAGAAGTCCCATGGAGGGCTTCTAAGAGTGGGGGGAAAATAGATCAGGAGAAAACTTGTAGGCAGATCTAGTAGTAGCCCTGCTTAGCAACGTATTTAACCAGGAAGGAGCCAGGTTGGATTCCTGGTGATACTCCTCTTGCCATTCCATAGCATTGCAACTATTTCTTTCACCTGTGTGTCCTATGTTAAACAGAATATTTCTCTTATTCATTTCCTACTGTAGCAAATGCTGGTGAGTAGGCTGGGCCTAGATGGGAATATAAGCTTTTTCAATATTTGATGAAACCTAGAGATCCTAGAAACCTAGAGATTCCTCTCCTGAAGAGGTTGTTGTGCATTAGTGTCCTCCTGCAAAACACTGGCAGCATGGGTTGAAGGAGAGGGTTCTGCTGTGCAGGGCTCATTAGTTCAGCTGATTAGTTCTCAGGCTAACCAAACATCCAGGCTGCTCTGTCTGATGCTCTAAAGGTTATAATGATTTTCACTTTTTGGAGCTATATCCTTCAACAATACAGAATCATTATGGAAACCTGGTTTTGGCCATGCCTCTTCTGTAATGTGCCTTGAGTGGTTGAAAACAAAATCCTTCATCAAACAGCACCTAGTGGAGAGAGAAAGTGAACCAGTGTGTGCGTTGTGAACCTGACAGAGTCCCAGACCCCTTCATGTTACGTTAATGTTATAACAATCCCAGGAGGAGATAAAATTCTGGCATTGGTTCCCAAAAATTCTTTCTGCTGTTGATAGGAGAGAGGAAGAAAAAACTAAAAAAAAACCCAACAAAACAAAACAAAACAAACCACAAAAAAAAAAACAAACAAAGAAACCCCCAAATCCAAATGAAACAAACCCCGCAAAACTATAAGGAGAGGGCTTATGTTTTGTCAAAATACACTATAGCACTTTTTGATCCACATATTTTTGGAAAACTGAAAAATACTGAGGAATTGTTGTCATTATAAGAGCAGAGGTAGAGCATTTTGAATATAACCATTGTGCTGAGAGAAACCTTGAGCAGTGTTTGAGTCAGAGGAAATAGTGATTGAATTTTGCTGTTTACTTTTTGCAGGTAGGAATAGCAAATAATTCTCTAATCTCAGAGAGACAAAGGGCACTCTTGGAACTTCATATAAAACATATAATCTTTTCATTCTAGAAGCAGATGATTTTCCTAGTTTGTGCTGCTAAAATTGGGTAAAACTTGTTTCCATGTACTTCACAATAAAATCTGGAGAGTGATACTTATTACCAGCAGAGGGGTTATATTTTGCTTTGGAGAGTCCTAGGAAAATCTAGTAAATGAAAAAGTGAGGCTACTAATTTGGGTGCATGTTGCCTTTTCCCTCTAGGTATTCCTAGGTATTTTCTCCTTAATTTTAGCATCACTCCCTGCTTGGCAAACATCAAAGAGATTTCATTACTGTAGAAATACACAAGTCTCTGCCTCTCTGCTTCAGTTTTCAGCCTCAGAAAACCATGAGAATATCCCACAGATAAGCAGAAACAGGCAGGTAGCAAGGGAAACAAGATGATTCATGCTTATCTCTTGACCTCAGCAAGGCTTCTCTTTCACTTGTGAAACCACCAGCAAATTTAGTCTGCTGGCATTCACCTGCTTTTCCAACAAAACACTCCTTTCACGAGATACTGCCACAGCAATAACTGCCTGTCTTGGTTTAGAAGACAGGTGTCCGGACAATTCAGATCCCCTCTCTCTAAGTTGTTATAATTTAGACAAGAAACGCAATTAAAGGGGCTTTCTTTAGGCAAAGTTATGGGAATAAGAAATAACAGCTCTTTACTAGTATGTATAACAAACCAAACAACAGAAGAAAACAACTACAGCATTAACAACTAAACAGTAGCACCAAGACCTCTGAAAACCTTGCTTCCCAAAACCCAGGACAGTGTGGTCCCCATGGCTCGGTGGTCTCGGTGGCTCCTGCATGGGGCTGGGAAGAATGCAATGGCACAGGCTGGCAGCTGGGAACGGCAGA
>VWYP01011563.1:2508-13984 GCA_013400435.1 Pycnonotus jocosus
CCGAGCGTCGCGGGCCCTGGCGCCCCGGTCCCCCCACGGCTGGCGGCCGCCCGCCGGGCTGTAGCCGGTCCCGCTGGCCGCACTCCCCGGAGAGGCAGCAGGACTTCAGCGGGCAGGTTCCGCCCAAGTTGGGCAGAGGAAAAGAGCTGGCGGTGGTGCTTTTTCCCCGAGGCAAGGTGTCTGAGTGCGTCTGATGGGCCATTGCAAACTTGGTTCCCGGGTGTGCCGGCAGGGGCGGTTCGCGGCGGGTGAGAAGTACCTTAGGATGAATTTCTTTCTTTGTTCGCACTTCCACACCGCGTCCCTCGTTGGCTTCCTCGCCGGACTGCTCCGAAAGGTAAAGGGCAGTGCCCGCCCGGACCCGTCGTTAGGCAGCCGCTCTCCGGAAGAGCCCGGCTGGACTCATCAGTGGGCTTCTGCTGCTGCTTTTATTTTTCTTTAGGGTAGTTGAAGCAGAAGAAAGTTACGTTTAAAAGATGCACTTTTCAGTCTGGCTCGTCAGCAAATGACGCTGTGTTTTACCGCTAATAGTATCCCCTTGTTGTAAACTTTTTTTTTTTTTTTGGAAACGCATTACTAAGTTAAAGAAATGCTGCCTTCTAGCAGCAGGTTTTCCTGCGGTTTGAATACTTGCATACAAGTTGTTCCAAGGGAGTGGCATAGGAAATACTACCTGTATTCTTTTACCTCCTCTGCTGTCTCTCTGTAAAAGAAAAGAACGTTGTATAATAGAAGTGTATTTTCTATTTACTTTTCTAACACTGTGGAAATAATTCAGCTGTTTAATGAGTAAATATCTTACTTGCATGCTGTAAACTGGTTTTCAAGTTTTTGTTTTATTCACTGCGAAATCCTAAAATCGCTTTTAGGAGACTGAAAGGCGAGCTTTAGTAGTCATCCCAGAAGAAAGATAGTCTTTTTTTTTATTGTTATTATTTTATTTTTTTAAAATTAAGCATGGTAAAGAACTTTGTATGGCTAAGTTAACTCTGCTATCAGTTCAAGTAAACAAGTGTAAAATGGCTTTAAACTCGTGAAGATTTCCTTTTTTTTTTTGTGAGTTTAAAACTGAATTCAAAATCAGTAGAACTTTTTTGTTATCACAGATTTTAAGGTGCTATGCTAAATTTCAGTCAAATTATTATTCACAGAGATCGAAGGTCTGCTTTTCCTTGCATAGGTAATGAGTTCATATTAGCTATAACTGTAAGTAACTGCCTACAGATAAACAAATTAAGTTCTCCATGTGAATCTTTGTTTCATTCTCGTTGTAGAATCTTTGCCTGCCGTTGGAATATAGCTGCTGCATTTTCCTTTTAACAGCTAATGTCTCGAAAACATAAAGTATCTCATGCGATTAACTCATGATGTGGGCAATACAAACATGAAACTTACTGGACTTTAGTCACAAGTTGAAACTGTTATGTTAATCTCTGTGACAATGTACATTTTTTGAATAACTTACCAGCTTTACTAGAGTAACACTACCATACAATCTCATCATGTGTTAATTTTCTGAATACCAAAACACCTTCCCTCTCTGAAAAGCCAAAGGCTCTGCTAATTTGTTTAATTGGAAAGTTAAGCGTGTTGAAACAGCTAAACCTGATATTTCTTTTTTTCCCATCTGGCTACATAAATAATTGTTTTTAAACAATTGAAAGAGTAGGTGTAACCACAATTAGTGCAGCTTGCAAAGTCACACCATCTTTCATAGACTGCTACACTAGGAATCCTGTCATGGCTGTTTAGTTTCACAGTGCATTTCTGTCAGACAGCATCAGTTGGGAGTGCTGATCAAAACTGACCTTTAAAGTAAATAGTTAATGTTTTGCTTGGTAGGTAGGTTTTTCTGGACTTAACTGGTAGAGCTTGCATGCAGAAAAAGAGTAGCAATGAGACTAAGACTTGCTAGGGTAGATGGCCTGATTTAGGTCCTTTTTCTACCTGTGACTTCTATTAGTTGGGGGAGTAAATATCTCAGTCAGTGTGTGCTCCCCATAAATATATGGCAAGCTTGGTTCAGTGTATCTATGATAAACAAGATAAGCTTGGTTTGGTCTTCTTTTTGCTTGCTTAGCATTGAAATTGTTGTTTACTAAGTGCTATATTTTATGCTTAAAACTTTGAAATCTCAAACTGTAAACTTTGAAATCTTAATACTGTAAACTTCCTGCCATAAGAAACAGTCTTTTGTATGACTGCTATCTTATCCAGTCAATTTCTAAGTTATCAATTTTAGCTCCAAAATTATGCTTAGACCTTTAATGTGAAGATCATTCACATTTCTAAGTTGCGTTAATATTTTTTCCATATACAAATTATGTTAACGTGTTAATGCACTAAAAGTTTTGATAACATTGTAACTAAGTAGTAAAACTGTCTTATATATCCCAGTGTCAAATTTGCATATAAACAAAAATTACCTGGATATGCATATAAATAAAAATGATCTGAGTAATAATTTCCAGATAAGAAATCAAAGTTTGTTTGAAAGTAGCTTTTCAGAATAATAAGGTGTGCACTTCTTATGAATTTCGGGCTACAATGTTTCATTAAGCAAACAGTTGCCTTGTGTATTGAACATGGATACAGAGAATCCTAAACTGGTCATATTCCAAAGATAATAAAAATTTAGGAGTTCAAAGTGTAGCCTTTGGCTAGAATGTTTCTGAAATTCAGTCATTTTGGCACGCTGTAATGAGCCATCTCAGTTTATATCTAACACATTATTGCTTTTTCTTAATGCTTTTGTACTTTCTCTCAGTAGTTAATGATCTTTATAACTGGAATTGCTTAATACTTTAGATAATTTCCAAGAATATACTATGTTGATTTTTGGGTAACCCTAGTCAACATTTTTTTAGTTTCTTCTAGCTATGTAAATTATGACAAGACAGAAAGAGTGTAATGTAAAAGAATTTGCTAACTTGTTTTTATCTGACATGGTTAACTGTTCAGTTGAGAGATATTTTTACGTTCTTGATTGTGACTCAACAAGTCAAAGGAGTTACTGCTGAGGAGTGATTTCTCTTTCTCATGGCTGCATTATTGTTTGTAATGGACTGCCTGGCTGTCTGTTGCTGGTTCTGAGCAGACTTGAAGTTGTTACAGAAGAGCAGCAAAAAGTGCTCAAGGTATTATGGCACGGAACAATATTTACAGTAATAGTAAAACCTACACATGTGTTCAACTTTGAATATTAATGAGAAGTTTGGATATCTTAATGCAGTTTAATGCATCTTAGTGTGGTACAGGACCTGTCTAATGTGCCTGAGATGTGAGAAGCAAATGATAACAGCTAGAAACAGATACAACATTTTACATTATAAATCCACCACTTCAAATAGCCCCTTGCCAAACATAAGTGTAGGCAGTGAGTTAGCAGGTGCTGCAACATCAGAAGTAAAGCTGGGTTTTGGACTTCAGTATAAATTATTATTATTGTTAATAATAATAATAAACCCTAACATAACTGAGGGAGAAAAGAGGGAAGCATCTGATCAGATCAACATAAAATTTGATCATTGAGTAATAGATGGCTTCCAAAATTCCAGCAAGAGGGAGGAGTGGCTGGGTTTGCTTTTAAAACATTAAAAAATTATGTTTAAGAAATCTTCTTAATATTGCCTTTTAGGCCAGTCTGGTGGCATCTTAAAATTTTCAGAGTTTTGGAACTAGTGATATCACTTATTTTTTGCAAAGATTTAGTTGTGTGTAAGAGTTTGTTTGTTTGTTTTGATTTTAAGCAAATATTTGTTAACTTGGCAGTATGCTGGGACATAAAGCCCTGGAGACCCAAGTGTCTCTGTATTCCCAGGACATATCATAGCCTGGGAAGGAAAGTAGATAGGGGAGGAATAATATTAAGCCATTGAAATGGTGACCGTTCCAGCTTCACTCATTTGCCCTTCCAACCTTTTCTTCATTCAGTGTTAAGATCTTGTAAGTATTGGTTCCAGCTAGTGACTTACTTCAAAGAGCTTTAATGCCTTTTATTATTTGCTTATGCACTTTTTGTTTGCTATGTTTATAGTTTTAATTGTGCAATTTAATTGCTAGATTTGGAAGACAGACACACTTTTTTTTCTCCTTCCAAAAGGATATTCCTTTTTGTTGCTCCTCTGCAATACTTCCTGTCGTTTGTGTCAATCTGAGTCTTAAATTCCTGTCAAAATCATTTACGTAGTAATATCTGTGACTGAATTCCTTTGCTCTGATATTTGCTAGTGGGCAGAGTCAACTCATGGAATGTCAGCCAGTGTGATCTTTCACATACTTACCTGAGCAGGTAGGAAGTAGGGAAGAGAGAAATTACTATGAGAGAGAATGCGAGTGGAGGAAGCAGACAATGTGATATTATTTTAGCAGAGATGAACAGAACCATCATGAAGATAGGCACTTTGGAGAAATTTACAGCAGAGATTACAAAGGATAAGGGAAAACTAGGGCTAAAATGTGAGGAGAAAAAGGTCAGGAGCAATAAAAGAACGACACAGTGAGTAAGTAGTTTGGTTTGTATAGCAGATTGACCAGGGAAGAAAACTCAAAAGGAGAGGTAAGGGAAAAATTTAAGGATAAATAGGGAAAGGAGAAAGAAATGAATGTTTACTACTTTATCAAAGGGATCAAGACAATGTTAGGTTGCTTTCTATTTGCCGGAAAGACATTTTGCCCCCAAGATCTTGTTGAAAGCTTGGGCTTGTTGAGGAAGCCTTCTGAAGCTTTGATTTGTTGTACTGTGAGACTTGAAGGAGTAAAGATGGTTGCTGTAAACCCATATGAAGAAGGTAGTCCCAGACGTCTTGTTGCTGTGGTTTCTGCCTTTCTTCCTACTGCAGTCTTGCTTAGATTTAGGTAGTGAAAATGTTATACAGACTTCAAAAGGCAAATCCCATCAAGATGTGCCTCTATGACTGTCTTGCTGTTCCAGACTCCTTCTCTGTCATTTCTGGAGTGTGCTGGAGAAACCTGACTGAAATGTTCCTCCAGGAATTTTGATAGATTCTTGTTCTCATAGCTCTTGATACTAATTTATTGCAGTTCTGTTCTGAGGGGGAATAAAGGAATATGTCTTATTCTTTATGGGCTTTACACCTTAGTGGTGGTTGTTGTTTTGGCTTATTTTTGTTGTGTTTTTTGGTTTTTTTTAATGATAAACACTACTCTTACAAGAGTAGTCAGAGCTGGAGGTAATAAAATACAGAATTATTCTCTGTTTATAATATTTATAATTGTTGGATCGTGTACATAGGATACTGTAAAGAATTGATGGTAATATCAAGCCAACTCTTGCTTCCAGTTTACTGGAAGTTTACTTCCACATAGTTGGACATTAGTCATTTTACAATCTAAATGAAATGAGGGAGGAGCATTTTCTACTAGACATCGTTGTCATGTATGAAGTAGAGAACTGGAGTGAATGTTCACTACTCCAGACTAGTTCAGACCTAGTTTGTTTGCTCATAGCAGACAGCACTGACATATTTCTTCTAGCATGTTGCTTGGCAATGCTCATGGCAATGTTCATTTGAACTTAACTCTGTTCCTCTTGTGTTGCGATAGTAATTCCTAGACTTTTGAGGTAATGGACTCATGGCATTTTTTAGGAGTTTTAAATTTATCTGTGTTTCCATTACTGTGAATAATTTTGACACTTTCTGAAAGAAAAGGATATAGTCTAAATGTGTAACCTGCAGTTTTATTTCAAGTATGAATTCTGAACTAAGCATCAATGTTTATTTGATAACACATTTGAACAATCATAAGTCTTACTGCATCTCTTTCTTGTTTCAGGGTTTCTTTTTAATTGCTGCCATGGGAAGATACTTGACTATGCTGTTGCTGCTGATGCTGCTGGTGCAGCATTTTGGAAACTGTGAAGGAAATCAAAGGCCACATCATGCTCCATCAATGCAATTTACACAAGTACAGTATAATGCCACTGTGTATGAGAATTCTGCAGCCAAGACCTATGTTGGGCATCCAGTGAAAATGGGTATTTACATTACAAATCCATTGTGGGACTTAAGATACAAAATTATTTCTGGTGACAGTGAGAACTTGTTCAAAGCTGAAGAGTATGTTCTTGGAAACTTTTGCTTTTTGAGAATACGGACCAAGGGAGGAAACACAGCTATCCTTAACAGAGAGGTGAAGGACCATTATATGCTGACTGTTAAAGCAGTTGAGAAAAACACAAGTGCCGAAACACGCACCAGGGTCAGGATACAGGTACTGGATACAAATGACTTGCGGCCTTTGTTTTCTCCAACATCTTACAGTGTTTCTTTGCCTGAAAACACAGCGATAAGGACCAGCATCGCAAGAGTCAGTGCAACAGATGCAGATATAGGAACAAATGGAGAGTTCTACTATAGCTTTAAAGAAAGAACAGATGTGTTTGCTATACATCCAACTAGTGGAGTGGTAGTTCTGACTGGTAGACTCGACTACTCGGACACTAAGCGTTATGAGATGGAAATTCTTGCGGTGGACCGTGGGCTGAAGCTGTATGGTAGCAGTGGCATAAGCAGTATGGCAAAACTAACTGTTCATGTAGAGCAAGCAAATGAACATGCCCCTGTTATTACAGCTGTTCCCTTAACTCCATCAGAATCAGACATAGATCCAACGTATGCAATTGTAACCGTAGAGGACAATGACCAGGGTTCAAATGGGGAAATAGCATCATTAAACATTGTTGCAGGAGATGCGCTTCAACAGTTCAAAACAGTGAGGTCTGTTCCAGGCGGCAAAGAATACAGAATAAAAGCCATTGGTCCCATTGACTGGGAGGGTCACCCTTTTGGATACAACCTTACCCTTCAAGCTAAAGATAAAGGGAACCCCCCACAATTTTCTTCTGTAAAAGTTGTTCATGTGACATCACCACAATTTAAGTCTGGCCCAGTCAGATTTGAAAAAGAGACATATAGAGCTGAAATAAGTGAATTTGCTCCTCCAAACACACCTGTGATAATGGTGAAAGCTGTGCCTAGTTACCCACATTTAAAATACGTATTTAAAAACACACCAGGAAAAGTAAAATTCAATTTAAACACTCACACTGGTCTTATTACCACATTAGAACCCATAAAAGCACAATATGCATCCCATTTTGAACTTGAAGTTGTGACAAGTGACAGAAGAGCTTCTGCAAAAGTATTAATTAAAGTACTAGGCATGAATAGCAATCCTCCCGAGTTTACTCAGACATCCTATAAAGCCTCCTTCGATGAAAATGTGCCAATAGGTACCAGTGTCATGAGAGTAAGTGCAAAAGACCCTGATGAAGGGGAAAATGGTTATGTGACCTATAGCATTGCAAACCTGAATCGTTTGCCATTTGTGATTAACCATTTCAGTGGGATCATTAGTACCTCAGAAGACTTGGATTATGAGTTGATGCCAAGGGTTTACAATCTAAGGATTCGAGCCTCTGATTGGGGTATACCATATCGCCGAGAAGTTGAAGTTCCTGTTACTATTATTTTAAATAACTTGAATGACAATATACCTCTGTTTGAGAAAATAAATTGTGAGGGAATAATCCCCAGGGATCTTGGTGTTGGAGAACAAATAACAACTGTATCTGCTATTGATGCTGATGAGCTCCAGTTGGTGAGATACCAAATTGAATCTGGAAATGAACTAGATTTATTTAGCCTAAACCCAAATTCTGGAGTACTTTCTCTCAAACAGTCACTTATAGATGGCCTAGGTGCTAAAATATCTTTTTACAGTTTGAAAATTACAGCTACAGATGGAGAGAACTTTGCAAAACCATTGTATATCAACATAACTGTAGCTAGTAGTCGCAAACCAGTCAACTTGCAATGTGAAGAAACTGGTGTTGCCAAAATGCTCGCAGAGAAACTCTTACAAGCAAATAAGTTGCACAGTCGTGGAGAAGTTGAGGATGTTTTCTTTGATACTCACTCTGTGAATTTGCATGCTCCTCAATTTAGGAGTACTCTCCCCAGCAGCATTGAAATAAGAGAGGACCAACCTGTGGGCTCCAGCATAATATCTATGAATGCTACTGATCTTGATACTGGCTTCAATGGAAAGCTAGTGTATGTTATTTCTGCAGGTAACGAAGACAGTAGTTTCATTGTTGATATGGAAAGAGGAGTGCTGAAAATTCTATCTCCCCTTGACCGGGAACTAAAAGATAAATATACCCTCAATATTACTGTCTATGATCTTGGAATACCACAGAAGTCTGCCTGGACCCTTTTACATATAAAAATTTTGGATGCTAATGACAACCCACCGGAATTCCTCCAAGACAGCTATTTTGTTGAAGTAAGTGAAAACAAAGAGCCCGACAGCGCAATAATTCAAATTGGAGCTACTGATAAAGATTTGGGGGCTAATGGAGAAGTGAAATACTCTCTTCTTACAGACACAGATAAGTTTACTATTAATTCCGTGACAGGAGTTGTGAAAGTGGTAGGGGTCCTGGATCGAGAGCAACAGCACATTTATTTGTTGAAAATTGAGGCTAGGGACCAAGCTACTGAAGAACCTCAATTATTTTCAACAGTTATTTTGAAAGTGGCTGTAGAAGATGTTAATGACAATCCTCCCAAGTTTATTCCTTCAAACTACCATGTGAAAATTCGAGAAGATCTTCCTGAGGGGGCTATTATTACATGGCTAGAAGCCTACGATCCTGATTTGGGCCAGTCAGGTCAAGTACGGTACAGTCTTTTGGACAGTGGGGACGGCACCTTTGACATTGACAAAATAAGTGGAGCAATACGTATTGTACAAAGACTGGATTATGAAAAGAAACAACTTTATAACTTGACCGTGAGGGCCAAGGACAAAGGAAAACCCATTTCATTGTCCTCTACGTGTTATGTGGAGGTTGAGATAGTTGATGTGAATGAAAACTTGCACCCCCCGCGGTTCTCCATATTTGCAGATAAAGGCTTTATAAAAGAAGATGCTCCTGTTGGCTCCTCAGTATTGACAGTATCTGCTTATGATGAAGATGCAGGACGAGATGGGGAGATCAGATATTCCATCAGAGATGGATCGGGTATAGGAGTTTTTCGAATAGATGAAGAAAAAGGTAAGGTGGCTTTCTGTTACTTTTATATGGTAAATAAAATTAAATGCCAGGAAAGAGAGAAGAGAAGCAGCATTATCACAGTCGACACAGGTGTTCTTGTTAGGACAGAAAGATGTCACCAACAATGTTTATAGTTGTGTTTGGTACTTAAGTGAAATTATTCTTACATTTGATAAGTAATTTGTCTCTAATATTCCCATTTCCATCCAGCCTACCTAAACCCATGCTTAAGTCCTAAAATCTATGCCACCCAGAAAAAGTAAAAATACTCTCGATACAAAATGGATGTCTGCCTTATGTAAGCGCACACACACATTCTGTCCTGTGGACAGTGGGACTGTCATACTTTTCAATCTTAAGTGACATTAGCTTTTGCTCCTTTTACTCGAGGTATGCATGGGTGTGATATTGCCATATGTGCTGGTGTTGTTAGTTACTTTCAGAGTTTACAGATGCCCATCTAGAATTCAGTAAGCCTTGCCTTCTTCATCAGAAGGCTTCTGCCAAAGAAAGCATTGATGCAGTCTTAGAAAAACCTCATATATCAAGGAGACTGAACTGTTTATTTATTTTATAAATAATGCGTTCATTGATCAGCAGTGTGAGAATTTTTGCAGTATCATGTGTTGAGAAGAAACGTAATTTTATTTTCAGTAAAATTCTAGTGCTGACTTTTAACATTTTGGTTAGATGTCTATGTAGCTATCTATTCATTTGTCTTTGGTAAAGAGAAAGAATTGATACTTTGCAATTATCTAAGCATCTTGAAATAAATCGAGGAGGAATCTGATGCAAAATTTGTATGCAGGTTACAGGTAGGTAAATGATGACATATGTGATCAATGTCTTAAAGAAAAAAGCTTGTAACTGAGAATAAAAGGTGGGAATTATGTCTGATTTATCCAGTAGTATTCAGTGTGTTCTCTGTGCTTCCCACAAATGTGAATGCAGTTAATAGAGACTCATGAAGCCACTTTACTCTTTAGGGTTTGGGTGAACAAAATGTTCCTGACTATTTCTTCTTCTATAGAAACTCAGTTATTAAATTACATGGTTTGTGGCTAAAGAACTAGCTCTACAGGTTGAAATGTAACAATGCTCCCCTTAGCTTTACTTTTAACAAAGCACATAGTTAAGATAGTGAAACAGATTTTCTAAAAGTGGGGAATTGAATACTTTGTTTCTATGACGTTGTAGTTTCACTTTTGGCCATTTGGTATGTGTGCAGAATATTAATTTGTCTATCATTATGCCTTTCTTTTGACATAAGTATATTAAAGTTCACTGTGTGTTATGGTATTCTAGAAGTGTCTCTAGTTGTCCTGTAGAATGAGTCTGAGTTTGGCAATTTATTGTTTGAGTGATATGTAGCAGCAGTAAGTGAGAATGGACCTGTTTATTGGTATATGGACAGGTATGTGTCTTTTTGTGTACTACCATGGCAGAATTACTTGTCTGCATGTGTTGCCTCTCTGCCCTTTTGGCACTAGTTTACTTGACTAACGAATTGGTGTGAGTTTAACTAAGCTGCTTTATATCAGCTGGGTTTACAAAGTTGGCAGAGCTTGGGGCAAAGCCAGTTTCTATTTAATAATATTGTCCAGAACAGTGGCTCTGTATTTTCAAGGCAGGGGAGAGGCATTGTCTGTATTTATATCTGGTGTCTAGTGTTTGCAGTTCTTCGGGGATGAAAGTAGAGGGATTTGGTGGGAATGGGGTGGTGGCAAAGAGGGGTTGCTAGTTTTTAATATTACTGAAAAAAAATCCACTTATGACACTGGTGTGGGGAAGAAAGTGTTTATTTCCGTTTGGTTGATGTGTTTTTTCCGTCAAATGAATCTTAAGGAACTCATGAAAGGACATTGACTATGTACAAACTTGACAATGTAGTTTAAATTTTGGAATGACATTTTATTTTGGTAAAAAGCCATCAGAATTGTTCTTGAAGGCACTCTTTATACTGCAGTGTCTGAATGTTTGTAATATTTTTCAAAATGGACTGGCCTTGATACGGGGAGCAGACTGATTATCAGCCAACAAAGTACATTGAAGAATTTGTGAAAGAGATTTGTCAAGCAACTTGCTAACTTTTTCAGCTTGCTGAAAGATTTTTCTGACTTTAATCTGAGCTAGATGCCTCATCCTGCTGTCTTTGAAGAGCACCATACTACACTGTCAGTTTAAAGATGGATAAATCAGATCTAAGAACTCACTTCAAGTCAACACTTAACTATTCAGTGGCTCAGAGTGGCTCTTTTATCCCTTGCTTGCAAGACATTAAGGACAACAATCATATTTTCAGGTAGATTAGATGATGATAGAAGCATTGAGTAGTTAGTTCCATGCATTGTTTTTTGTTGACTCTTAGGTTGTCTTTCCTATGTTAAGTTT
>VWYP01011569.1:0-24572 GCA_013400435.1 Pycnonotus jocosus
ATTATTATTATTATTATGCAAGCCTCAGCTTATTCTAGTAGCATGAAATATCTCAAAAGCATTTTGTTAATTTATGTTTAAGCTAAGAGAGGTCTCTTGCCCATTAGCAAAGAAATTGAGATCTATCAAATGAGAAACAGACACAACACTCATTAATAATATCATGAGTTCAGTGCATAAAAGTGCAGAACAAAACATTTTTGCTCTCCTTTGCAAGTAATTTTTTCTGTATTAACTGCAAAGCCTCTAAAACAATAGGCATACCTCACACCAGCTCTAGTAATACAAAATAGTTGTATCAATATAAACATGATTATATTTTAAAAACTGCATCTAAGCTGACAAACAGTGAGCTGTGGCTCAGTGATAAACCCTGGGAAATGGGGTTTATAATGGAAACACTGACAAATTTCCTGCCCTTACAGCACTATTGTTATCTATTGCATTGCACATTAGGTGAACATATCACCTGATAAATACATGGCATGTTAAATCTGATAAAACTTTTACTGAATCAAATAGACAAGGAGTTGAACATGATAAACAAGATCTTGTATCTGATCCATCAGTTTCAGAAATAGGTAAGTAAACAACTAAACTTGATACAGTATATCACTGTCAGGTGATTAAACTCATCCACTGGGAATTGCCATTCTCTGACAAAAAGCTATCGTTGAAAGATCTGTCCAGAGTGTTTTATTCATCTATTTTTAATTGGGTTCACGAGACTTTAACTAAAATTCGTGAACTGATTAATGCAATGACATTCCTATACAACAGTACTCCAAAGATTGCGCACTTTAATCTCTTTGTCAGTGTGGACACTCCCCTTATGCAGAAAGGTGTACTCATTTTAACACATAAGTATATGCTAGGTGTTTTTTCAAAAACTATTCAGTGAAATCTTGTAAGATCAGGAACATATTTGTCCAAGAGAAAAATGGAGTAAAAATTATTTGATTAAATTTTTGAGAGTAGGAACCACAAGAAGATGTTTCCTGCTGGAAAAAGCTATTTTAGCGGGTCAGTTTTGCAGAAGTGTGAAAAGCAGCAGTGAGGAAAGAACAGAACTAACAGCAGGCTACAGAAGAAGATGTGTTGTCAAGCAGGATCCAGAAAGGTGAGTAGATTAGCTTCTGCAAGAGAGAGCTGTGTGCTGATTACGTGTCATGTGAGGCTGAACAGTTGGCTGCAGGAGTTAATATTTTATGGGAACATTCTAAACCTGTTCAGTATGTAACTGGCTTCATGTAGTCCTCTGCTCTCAATTTTTTCTAAATGTATTTCTCAAATAGACTTGAATGAGCCACTGCCCTTAGCTGGTAGGAGGATCAAATTAGAATGGTCTATCTACCTGTGCATATAATTTCTCCACACCAGCTTGTATTTTAAATACCTATAGTCTAACCATACTTTTTTCTACACATCACAATCATGATCTTTCCTGTTCCTTGGTGTTCAGAGCCAGTAAATTGTCATTTTGGTTCGTGTCAGTCAGATAGCAGGACGTAGGACATCCATGATCTTGCCTTTGACTGTGGTCAGTCACTGGTCCCCAGAGCAAGGTGCAAAAAACCCACAGCATCAATCATTACAGACAGAGCTAACCATGGGGGAGGGGAGGGGAGGGAAAATTTTTTAAAAAGTAAATGGATGTAACAAGTATAAGAGGAAGAATAATCATTATATAATCAGGAAGTAGAATTATTTGTTGTGGATTTTCTGGGTTTTAAATCTCAGAAGAAAAAGAAAAAGAAAAAAATAGTAAAAGCTATTAAAAATGGAAAAGAAAATTTCATCTCTGATGTATTTACACTAAGATTTTTACATTCGACCTTTAAAAAGACAAATTCTCTATATAAGCAGAGGGCAGCATACACATGCTATATTTGTCCTGATTTCTTCCACAGGGTGCCTATTTAAAAATGTCCATGCCTGGCTTGTGCTATGCATACATAGATCTCAGATGCATGAGCATGCCTTTATGTACATGTATGACTTGTATGTGTATAGATAAATAAATAAAAATGTATGCATGTTTGCACACACACACAGACATACAGTACATGGGACCATACTGCACGCTAGAAATCCTTGTGTGTTGGAAGACTGAAGCTATTCCTGTGCCAAAGTTCTCTGTGTCTATCTCCACCAGACACCTGTCACTTACAATGATCTACTTTATGCCAGACATTGTTACCTGGCTGGCCACTAGAAAGGCTCCTCAGGGACTGGGGCTCCTGAAGCTGGCAGTGTTTGGTGTCTTTGCCTTATCCCATGAAAGCAGACAATGCCCCAGTCACATCTTCCTTCCTGCTGCAGTAGCTCGAGTGGTGTTCTCTCTCTTCTGGGAGTTTTGGGATGTTCCGGTCACATCTCTGCAGGTACAGCTGCATTTACACTTCAGTCAGGTTTATTCCATTTATGCTGCCTGACAAATGAACATTATCCTTCATTTGGAAAGGAGACTTGACAGAAAAAATAACTCTTTCCTGAGATGTCACATTGCAGAGTTATGGGACAAACCAACATGTACAGCCGAGCAGAAATGTAGGCAGGATGAACCCCATCAGCTGTAAATATGTAGGTGTAAAAATAGCCCCTCACATCTGAGAGTGAAATAGGTCAATGGCCACAATTATTTATGAAACATTTTCAAAATTTTCCATGTCTGCTGTAACTTCCATTTGTTTTGTTTTGGTTTTTTTGTTTTGGTTTTTTTGGGGTTTTTTGTTTGTTTGTTTGTTTTGTTTTTTTGTTGTTGTTTTGTTGTTGTTGTTTTTTTTTAAGCACAACAATGTCCATAAGTAGCTAAAGTCAATCCAACAGATAGAGTTGGTCTAGCTGGAATCACAATATGGTGCTAAACAGAGATAAACAAGCCTCTTTCTTGAAATGCTAATTTTGCTTATTGGCAAGGAAAATGTTTTTAAATGGTATTTGAGAAGCAAAGTCAGCAATAAAGCAGATGTTTGGTCATACAAAGGTAAAGCACCCCAAGATTTAGACACAGTCAAACATCACTCTTTACCACTAGTCTCAAATGTGAAAGCAGGGGCACTCACAATGGTTTCATTCTTGGGAATGAAATGCAAGACCTAGTGCTTTAAGACTGCTATCTATTAGAAAGAAAAATATAAAAGCAAATATTATGCTAGATTTCTTTGTTAAGTTTTTGTAATTAAAATTACATTACATTACATGAGAACAGTATACATTGCATGAGAACAGTATAACTAGATTGATGTCATTTTAATGAAAGCTTCTAATGTTATTTTACTGTGAAATTATTCTGGATTTTCCTGCCTTTGAGTGCTGCATTCAAAAGAAGAAAAAATACCGTTGATGGAACTAAATGAGAGATGAGATAATTTTAAATACTTACTGAACTGAGAGAGACACGTTGTTTTTAAAATCTAGTTTTAATCTGTATTATTTACCACAGAACCATTACAGTCTATCATGTCATTGTGCCTGCCATATAGACACATTAAATCCGTACACTACATTCCTTGTGACCTTTTTTAGATGATTGCTTATGTATAATAGTTGCTTTTTAGACAAAAATAATTTGCATTAAATTTTTTCCTTATGTTTTGAAAACATTACTGTGCCTGAATTACAGGCATCTGAAAATAGATAATGCTAAGATACTCTTAGGAATAAATACCAAGTAACTCAATTAGTTATATAAACTCTTCACTGCATTTCATACCAAAGTCATGTTGATCTACTTAATCTATGTATTTTTTTTCCTTTGTTTTTCTATTTATTGTTTATACTACAGAAAGTCCAAATGGTGATCTAAGGCTGAATGTCAGGACTAGAAGTCCATAGACCATCTCCCGCTAGCCCTTGGGCAGCTTTACACTTGCCCTTGCCTGCCCACAGATGTTTCCAGGATAAGCAGCTGTGTTCTGGTGTGCTGGTTACAGAAACCATTTGCACTTTCATTGCCACTAATGAGAAAACAAAAAATATAGCACCTGCATGTTCGTTTAGTAATGACATCAAAATGCATAGTAAAGATGAAGGGAGAGGAAGGCAAGAGACAAATTTTTACATGGGGAATATTTAAGAAATCAGGTGAAAATACAAAATATGCTAAATACAACAGCCCTGAAGGCCATAAATGTCTGTGCATCTGATATGCATTGCAATGCAAACTGTACCCAACTTGACATTCAGGGCGATTTTCCATCATATTTCCATGTTCCTCTATGCAGAGAGTAGAGGAAAAACTTTTCATTAGTTTACAGAGGATATGAGTGGGAAGTTGCTTAAATTATCCAGAAATTGGACTATAAGAGGAAAAGGACAACTTAGATTGGAGAGGCTTGCCTTCCAGTTCAAAATCAGCAGCTAAAAATTCCTCTGACACTATATCCTCAGGCTGAGTCAGTCACCCATATCAGTCATCTGAATTCCCAAGCTGGCTCTCCTGTTTGCCCTTTGTTTCCTGAATCAGAGTCTGCAGCAATTCCTGCTGCTGGCAGCAACCCTGCTGCTGCAGGGTCTAGCAATTGCTGTTACATGTGTTTTCAGCTCATCTTTGAAACAAACCTCTCTAATGAGATATCTGCACTGTGATAACAAAAAAATGCAAGCTACTGTTTAGGCTGGTTTTGAACAAACAAGTAAAAAAACCACCAAAAAAGCCCCAACAAAACATGCAAACAAACAAAATCCAAACCCAACTCTGCATAGCTCAAGGAGACTTTAACTTTTATTGCCTGCTTTCCAGGCAATCATCAAATTACTGCTATGGAAGCCGTATCCTTTGAGAACATAGCAGGAGACAAGAGCTGCGGCTGATTTAGGTAGACCTAGAGGTTAGGTAGTATCCAAAAGTACACACCCAGTATAGACATGTTTTTATTAGATCTGTTTGGTAGATCTGTAGCATCTGCATGGTGATTTTGAATGTCATTTTGACACTTGGAAACTCTGTGTGGCTCAGCTCTGACAAGCCAAGTTTTGAAGACATACAAATCCTATCAACCTTTTAACAGAGCTGGAATTAGACTCACAGAGAACATCAATGCAACAACACTAAACGATTTTTGTCTTATATATTTGAGTATTTGACAATCTATTTTTAGTTTCATTTCCCTCTATTTAATATTTAGTGATGCTTGAGCTTTGCTATTCTTCCAAACTGGCACAGTATCCATATCTTTGACATGGCTGGATAGTCTTTTCCCTTGCTTGGCCCTCATATACTCCAGTTCACTTTTTTTTTCCCCAAGCACAACCCTACAATTCTCCCACAATATCACCATAATAGTGAAATAAGTAAGAAAGTAAATTTATCTTATTCAAAAGTATCTCAAACCATTAAAGATATTTAACTTCTTTTTGTAAAAATAAGAAATGTGTGCCACAGTGTTAGTCAACTATGTCTTTTTCCAGTGCTATCTTTTTAAATGTACTTAGTTGAAATAGCAAGGTGAGAAAAAAAAAATCCTCTAATAACTGAAAATATGCTGAAAATATACCAGAATCACATAATACAGCAAGGGTACCTGAGCACACAATATGGGAATAGTTGCTCAGAGTTGTTGTGCAGCTTTGATTCTGAGAGATATTCACTACCCAAAAGGGCACAATCCCCAGCTACGTGATCTTGTTGACTTTCTTGAGCAAAGGGGCTGGACTAACCTCAGTGCTTCTGTCACCCTATAATTCTATCTCAATATGTTTTCTTTTATGAGTTTACCTGGTATGACCTTTTGTGGAGTTCATTATTCTAATAAATCATCAGCATTTTACAGTATTTGAGCTAAATTACAGTAAAGGTATTTCGGTTATAACCTCATAGTGAAATGTGCAGTATTAAACATTGCCACAGTGACAACGTCTCCTGGAATACTTTGCAAAGGGCAGCTTTTATTGATGATCACAGGCATGCCTTTGACTTCACTGCACCTAGCAGATATGACATGCAATAAAATATTGTTATTAACTGACAAAGTCTCACAGAGAAAAAGCTCTTTTAGAGGAAATTTTCACAAGGCTAATGACTACCTGTTATGAAGCAGAGTGACGCAGACTCCCCGGGCAAGTGCAAAAGAGAGCTCCTTTATTGCAAAAAAAAGGCCTTTTTAAGCAATTAGGCCATTATCAGTTACATTCCATTTAAGCACAACAAATATAGTTCAGCCAACCACCATAAACCATTATGTGAACGTGTAATGGTTGCATAACTTGTTTTTCTACCTCTAATTCAGCTGAGTCACTTTCCCATACTCCTTTTCTGCTTAGCCTGAGTAACAGGCCTGAGCCATGATTTTAAAAGGTTAACAACCCTTCTTCTGTAAGGTTTTACCTATTTGCAACAACTACCTGTATCTGAAAATTGTAAAACAGAATTTATTTAACATTCTTACATTTGGATGCTGACTGAAAACTGAAATTTCCAATGTTATTTCATTTAAGCAGCATCAGCACTGAAAGGTCAGATCCTAGGTGCTAGATGTTAGGTTGCTCATCCACATAAGGAAGCATGTTGGGCAGTTCAGGTATTGTTTTCATATCATTCAAAAATCCCTTGGACACTTAAGGCCTGACCCCAAAGAGGACTGGAGATGACATTTCCTTTTGTTAACAATCACAATACAATGAATGCAGAAAAGAGTTAAAAATAACTTTAAAGGAAAAAGAGAAGAAGGGAAGGCACTTTGCTAATTTTTTCCGTGATTCAACTTGTTCTCCACGTGGATAAATTACAGCTTTTAGTATGATATCCATTTCATGGAATAGTAGCAAAAAATTCCATTCCTGTATAATCTGTTAGTCAGCAAGTATTTAGTCCTTATGTCCTTTATTCTTCACATCATTTGGCTCCTGGTTTTTACCTTTTTTTTCCCCACTAATTTCTGTTTAAAAATTTTAGCTAATTTTTGCTTAATTTCATGTGATGTATTTTACATTCAGGCATTAAAAAAAACCCTCAAGAACTTTAAAAGTTTATAATTTGTTTCCAGAACAGGATTCCTTCTGTTACACTTTAGTCAGCCTTGAAAGTTCTCTGCCCAGTGTGTTCTCAAAAACTTCCAGTAATGATAATTCCACAGTCTCTCTAGATGGTCCTTTTCTGTGATTTATGGTTGAAAATCTTTTCCTAATACATAATCTAAATTTCCTTTGCTCTAATTTAAGACCATTACTTCTTGTTCTGTCCAAGGCTGACACAGAGAACAGATTATTCCTTTCTTCTTTGTTACTACGTTCTGCATATCAAAGTGTGCTATTTTATATCCCTTCTAGTAATTTTTTTTCTTCAAATCCTATCTTTTCTTCAGAGGTCGTGTTTTCAGGAACACTGCTCATTCTTCTTGTTCTTTTCTGCAATTTCTCTTATAAGCACCGTTTTATAGTAATGCAGTGTTAAGATGATAAATTTAAAAAGTTGAAATCCTTTCAATTTGGAAACTTGACATTGTGCGAATGCCTAGTTTCACATTACTCTAGTTTTGTAAGAAAATTTCAGGGGCATAGTGTATAATAAATTTCAAAATAGCTTTAAACTTTATGAAGTCAAGTCACTTCTGGTTTTAGCTGCAATG
Source organism: Pycnonotus jocosus (assembly GCA_013400435.1). Lineage (NCBI taxonomy): Eukaryota > Metazoa > Chordata > Aves > Passeriformes > Pycnonotidae > Pycnonotus > Pycnonotus jocosus. Next base: position 7,569 of record VWYP01011569.1, read on the forward strand.
GTTTAAAGTGTTGCTTGTCCCAGCTGTCAATACCTCAGCCACTCAAGTTGTCAATCCATACCTGAGCTGTAATGTTAGCCCTCATCAACCAGCCTGTGAACAGAACTGTTGAAATAGAACTGTAGATTCTCTCCTGTCAGCTTTTTCAGTGCTGGCTGTAACCTTCAGCAAGGAGAATGAGCAGCTAGAGGTTGCAATGTCTTACATACCCAGCTATGCTTCAGAATGAGCCTCAGAGGCCCTTAAGGAAATGTTTCTTGAGGTACTTCAAAAGACTGCCTTTGCCAGAGATGTGTGTTTGTCACCCCCCTGAGGCCTGAGCACTTCAGAGGGCGATTGTGGCTACCAGCTATGATTATCTGTCAAATGCTGGCTCAGAAAATTCATTACACTTAGTAATGGAAATATGGCTGCCCAGACCATGTTTTGGCAGCCTCCTTCTGTAATGAGAGCATGAACTTGTGGTGCAGCTGTCATGAAGATCTGAGCTACAGACACATTGGGGGACCCTTGCTCCAAAACAAGGAGAAAACCACCAATTCCCATCCAAAGGGAAATAAATGTGCTAGAATAGAGAGAAGGAAATGTCTGTTGCATGGGACTAGCAGGGACATGACATGAAAAAAAAAAACAACAGAAATGCTCACTGACATTAGGTTAAACTCTTTGTTATTGCTTTTGTTATCACTATACAAACAATTTTACAAAAAGGCTCAGGCCTCAAAGAAAAGTGAAATCTTTCCATCTATCACCTCTACTTTTCCCTGTTCTCCTCTTATCACCTTGTACTTGAATATTTTCTCATCAAGTACTTTGCTCTGTTTAACAAATAACTGAGGTCAATTGATAGTTGTATATGTATATCATTCACCTTCTCTTTTGGTATTTTTTTCATTATTTACCCTAATTTCACATAAAAACTTTGATGCCTCATGAAAGACCTTGAGCTGAAGACACTTTTCCTTAGGTGTCTGCAAGTGAATTGGATAGCTAAGTTCTCATTACATTAAAAAGGGATGTCTTTTTGATGTCAATAAAGTCTTCTTGTAGAGTGAATTCACATGAATGCTCAACCAATTAGTTCACAGTCCTTAGTAAGGATTTCTTTTCTAGGGGTGCAAGGATTCTTGATGTATCACGTTTGCCAAAGGAATTGTGAATTTCAGTATCTGAATAAACCTTTTTGATATTTGTCTTCATGAAGAACAAGTATATGATTTTGGTTCATTTTGCTGCATCTTAAACTCACTGATCTCCATTTCCACTCATTTCTAACTACTTTATAATATCTCATAAGCAAGGTAGAACAACATTGATGTCTTATTCATAGACACTTTTCAGTCATCTGTATATCCTTAAATTTTCTTAGGGTTTTTTTCATGGACATCAATTTGCATGTCTTTCAGCTTATTTTAATTTTAGACTTTTTCTAGTTTGTACCTGTTGCTTTAAGAGGAAAATAGGGCATGGGTCCAGATGCCTACAGTTCATTAACATGGGAAAACACTGAGCCATCTGATTGCTTAGTTAAATTTATTTTCCTTAAAACAAGAATTTACAGAAATAAGTAGCTCAGCATTTACCTCAGCTTTGTTTAAAATACAATATTTCCCTTTCATGAAAGCAAATTAAACATTTCCCTTTTACTATTATTGTTTAGTATTGTATCAGAGTAATATTTATTTACATGAATACTGTAATTTCCTTTTTTTTTTTGCCTATCCAGTTCACCTTCATGCTGAATTAATGTATTTTATATGAAGAACTTTCTCTATTGTATCCCATTTCATTGCTTTCAGCCTAGATCATAGACTGCACTTAGTCTTATCTTCCAAAGAGTTTGCAACAATGACCTGATTGAATCATCTTTGAGGTAGATTTAAGAAGTCAATTCAATTACAAAAAAAGGAATTTTAAAATTACATTGTTTAAAACACCATGTGGATATATGCACAAGGGTCTTATTCATAGAGCTGTCTCTTGATCATTACTCAAAAAAACCCCTACTTTGACACTGAGAGTTATTTTCTGTCTTCAAGCAAAAGAACTGTTATTCCAGCATGATACTGTCTCTTCAAATTATTTCATCAGATATTGCTAGAAAGCATTGAGAGGTACCACTGAACAAGAGCAGCAATCTTCAAGACATTATTATTAAATCTTGTTTTCTCTTTATCAGCAGTATTAAAACTCTAGCTTTTTCAAGAATGTGTGTGTATATATATGTAATGAATCCATGTTGGTCCTTTTGCTACAATATTTACTTACTGAATGAAGTCTATATATAAATACCTGACAGAGAGGGAAAAGATGGAGATGAAAGTAGACATTTTTGAGTGACAACCAGTAAAAGGAGAAGCAGCTATGAGCACAAGCTGAAATCTGTAAAACTGGACATAATGAAAAGGTATTTCCTGTGAGAGTGATCAAACACTGGAATAGGCTGCCCAAGGAGCCTACAGAGTTGACAGCTTTGGAGGTATTCAGTACCCAACTGAACAGAGTCCTGGGCAATATGCTCTTGGTGACTCTGGTCTGTGCAGGATGGTGGGATTAGACAAGCTCTTGAGGTGCCTTCCAACCTCAACCTGGCCTCTCCAAATTCTGTGATTTGGAGATTCTGTGAATACACAACACTCAGGCATGTAATTAATTTTTAACATTAAATTATAGGACTTGACTGAAATGCAGCATAAAACATAGGGTTTCTTTCAGGGATTTAATCTTCTTTTATACTCAGTGATCACTTCTGCAATCCTCGAATAGGTTGGTCGGAGAAGAACCACATAAGGTTCTGCAATTCCTTCCCTCCCACACGTTTTAATAATTAATATCTAATTGTAGATACCTGGACACAGGTCTTTCATGTCCCCTTAATGTTTTTTCTAGTGGAGAGGTACTATGGTTTTTGTGTTTGGTTCACTCTGACCATTCAGCTCCCTGGTTTGCAGCTTGATTTGCAAATACTCAATTTTAATGGTGATCACTATACCTATGAACAACTAGCAGCAGTTTAGTGTCAGATTCTGCTCTTTGAAGACTGGTGAGGACATATGTGCTTTCAAAGATTGCATGAGCAAACTGACACCAAATCCCTGAAATCAAACAGGAAGTAAAATGAAAATGGCAACAAAAGTCAAATAAGATTTCCATTTCCCCATCTTTAGGTACAACTAAAATGAAAGACAAATTAAGAAAGCAAGCTGTTAACAAAAAAGGCATTTAAAATAATTACAGTAAAATACATCATTATATTGATTCACCAGTATGCACCATTGGCATTAAATTGCTGAGACCAGTGTAAGTCACTATGATCATGAATTTATGAACATTTAACACAACTGGTTGTGTGGTCCATGATTTTAAAGTTGATAAAGTTAATTTTGTTATTGCTGTCTCTATATCTTATTTTTAATACATTGAAGGGAGAAATATCATAGAAGACATTGATTTTTTTTTTCCCTTCTCAGTGCTCTTTCATCTTTCACAAAAATGCTTTCTACATAAAACTTCATGCAAAGTAGTACTATACTCAGATAGAAGATAACACATTTTTCTACTGATCCTACTCATAGGCAGTCCTAAGCTTGACTGTTGTTCATTGTCATTACTGGGGATCTGACACAATCACACACACTACAAACAAAAAATGAACCTTTTAAGTCATTACACTTGTATCATCCACTTGGGAACTATTTCTTCTATTATTGAAATTATGTGAAATAATAGTTTTTTCTTGCTGTCGAAAACTGATTTGAAAATGGGGAGTAATCAAACAAAACCTGCCGCTATTTACACTTAGCTGAGCACACTCCCAAAGTGAAAATTTGATTTCAAAAGCAAGTCAAAAGATTTTTATTTTATTATTTATTTAACACAACATATCAGAATTACTTGTTCTTGCTCTGGTTATGATCTTTTGATAAAAAATGGATTATTTACATGAGTGAACAACTGTGTTCATAGGCATGTTTGCAACATCTAGCCTTATTAGTTCCCTTAGGAATAGTTTCCCAGAAGAATATTACACTTAACATTTAAAAATTTATTTTATGTCCTCTGCAGGACAGAAACATTCTATTAGAGGGTTTATCTTTATTAACTTTTTAAAAAACTTTATAATATGGATTGGCTTAATGCACAGTCATAACTCTTTAAGGACACTTATGATGTATGTACCAAGCATGCACATGTTGGTGACTCCAGGTGTGCCTCTAGAAAGACTAAAATTTATTTTTGTTGACTGATTAATTTTTTATAACATGTCAGTTTTAATTGTCCTATTGAATATTAAGAAAAAGTTTCCATGAACAAAACCTCATTATATATTGTCAAAAAAGCCCAAAGATTCTAACCTCTAAAGAGGTTAGCTTTATTACCATTTAACTTGAGGGCTCAAAGAGAAGACAGAGTCTGTAATTTTGTCCTCTTGTGCAAGTTTTTGATATCAGAATGTCAGAAGCTGCTTTTCAATAAATTCCCCGTGGTTGGCAGAAAGATTCTTATTAAATTAGATGGTGTTGGATAAGGCTATATATCTTAATTTAAATAAGGAGATCTATAATTAAAGTGTACTTAGGAAAAGTAATAATAAAATTAGTTTATATGTGAAAATAAGAAAGAGGGAGAATCAAGGAAACACAAATCAAAATACTGCTGCATACCACTGTATAAATGCTGTATTCCAACTGTTTAACTGTGTACCACTCAACAATGATCTCTCACTGGAGTTCATCTCACCTGACTACCTGTGACTAAAATTTGGCAAGTGGGTTTGAACTGGTCATGTAGGCTTCCTGCCTAATCAAGAGAAAGAGAAATGTGCCTTCCTACCTGTGCTAGGCATATATTTTAAGACAAGTAATCTCTTAGAGCTTCCTATCCCTCCTAGCAGAAGAAACCTTACCCACCAATGTAAATAAAGGACTAAATTTTACCTGCTTAGTATCAGTTAGAGGTAATACACTATTTTGCCTCAGATGTGCTGTAATATTCAGTCAGAAATATGATAGTCTAGATAAAGTCTATTTCCTAGAGCTTTGGTTTTGATCACTTATAACACAACTGTCAACATTTTTTGTCTTATTTCCATAGTCCTCAGACTAATCTATATAAATAGTATTTCTTTCATCTGTCTAATGAATTTTGTTAACTATATAGAACAAGAAGCTGTAATATTTATAGAAACTTCATGAAAATATTGAATTTAACCTAGTAATCATTATTTTACTTAGTCTTCAGAAGATTCACCTTAAATTCACTCACTGGGCATGGAAATGGGGCCCACAGTTAAGGGTGTTCTTATGTGAACTTATGAGAGGTACTCCTGTAAAGCAAAGATTGTTAAGATCAGACTTTGGATTAGTGGTAGAAGTGCTTTTCTCTTATCCACTGCACTTATCACTTCACAGAGAAGTTTTGGAGAGGTGAAATGAGCAAGAACCACAGGGTTGTTTTTCGTTTCAGTGAGGGCAGGCAGGGGAGTGGCAGGCGGGAAGGATGAGGCAAATTTAGTATTAATTGCCTAAACCTGGCTCATAAATTAAAGGCTTTTTGGGCAACAAGTTAGAGAATTAATTCTCTGAGGAGTGAGAGGATAGGACAAAACTGGCTGCAATAACCACTCATGCTATTTGAAACACAAAGAAAGGTTGAAAATTATATAAATTAATTTCTTACATACAGAAGATTTTCTAATCTTACAGTTGTGCAGAAGAGATTTAGTTCTCACTTCATGAAATTGAAGCATCTGCTGAGAACAAATTAGAAGAAATTTGTTATTGCATAAAAGAGTAGGCAACTGCACTGGTAGAAAAATGAATAATGCCCTGCAATTTATGTATAAATGGTATTCTTCATATTTAATGACTAATTGTTAAACACGAAATTTAAAATAGGACTAATATAATTACTCTAGTAAAATATGATTTATAAGTAGGAAAGGTTACACAAACAACTACTTTAGCTCAATAACTTTCTCACATTGCAAAATATTCTTATTTTGGAGAGGCATCTTATGGTAAAATCCTCATTGGAATGCTCTGTTTTCAGATTCTGGTTTGCTTTGCTTACATCCCTTGCTTTTGGCTGCGCGTATAGTCAGTCTTAATATAAACCTTATGTTGAAGAAGAATAACAAAGCAGTACCCAGTAGTTTAGAAACAGCAATTCCATCTATATAAAGAGTATGATGAAAGGTGGATGTCAGGGTAAAACCTACCATGATTTAATCTAATGGCTAATTTTCTTCTCTTTCTACAATACAAGTAATGGTTTTACCACTGTGAAAAATTTTACCACTGCAGATATTAATTCCAATAGAAGGTGCATTCACACCTCTGAAAGCAGAACTTATGCCAACTTAGAAGTGGAAATAATTGTGGAAATTATTTAGAAATGACTCCAGATCATAGCAGTATAAAACTCTAGTTCCAATGTTTAAATAATACATTTCGTTCATTTCTTTCATCTTTAGTTCAAGATTAGAAGAATATAAGAGAAAGCAAGCACAAAGAGTTCCTTAAGCTTTTGCTGAAATTATTTTGACCACCTACAGCCACAGAAACCTTCCACTGCAAACACTAATGGGTGGAATTTAATAGGGGACACTGGATAGGATGTGCAGACTGGAGGGTGGGAAGGATCTGTCCACTTTTTATCCTGATACACACAAGGAATCATATCCACAAATTTTTATGGAGATTGCAATCACTGACAATGTTACTATAGTTTTCTTTCAAATGTTAATTTTTATGTATTAAAAAATGTAATTTTGTTGTTTTGGGGTTTATTTTAATTTCAGGGTAAAAAGAGCAGGTAATATATGTAGATAACGTACCTATATTTGCCGCCAGAAAAACTACTACAGTCTTTCAGAAATTTGCTCAGCAGAAATGAAACAGTAATTTTTATTTTAACAATGCCTTATATTTGGCTATCTGCATTTTAATTGTGGTTCAAACCACAAAAAAAAAAAAAGAAAAAAGAAAAAAAAAGTGGTGCTATATGTTCACATGAAGTGTTTTCTGTGGCAGTAGGCATCTAACACATTGTTTATTCTGATTTCTCTTCATTTCAACCAGTGTTAGAATAACAAGAGAAAATATAAATATTTTATTAATAGCAATAAAAATAGAGGAAAAAATTAAAATCTGTATTATTCTTGTACACTTATACAGCTGTAAGTATTCAATGATTGCTTTGAAGCTTTTTAATGCAACTAAGTTCAGAATTTCATCCAGAGGGGAGAGAAAAAATGAAAACTATAAAATAAATATTATTTTAAGATTAGATAATTTTCAATATCTACCAGGGAAAAGTATTTACTAGAAAATTACTGCTAATTTAAAAAAAAAATGAATGCTGATTCCTGCATATGTAAAATCCATGTGGTATTTGGAAAATGGATTTTATAACAATAGTTGAGATTACACTGCTCTGAAGCCAAACAGGGATCAGAAAAAAATTCTTGCATATTTACACCTTTTTCTTAGCAAAACATAAGAATATAATACTGTATTTTTGGAAATGTAAATTATAGTAATTTTTTTTTTGTAGTATCTTTATATCTTTAGCATTTGAAAGGAGACAAGCTGCCTAGAAATAACATGGATAAGGCCTATGAAAAAAACATTGTGACTGCTGAAAGAAATACATCCACACTTTTATGCAGAGGGATGGAAAAGCAAAGAACTCTTACCTGCCAGTGGGCAGAGACAGACTCTTGTCAGTGGTGCTCAGAGACAGGAGCAGGGGCCATGGGCACAGCCTGAAACACAGGAGGCTCCATCTGAGCACTGAGACTGGCACTGGGGTTCCAGGGAAGTTGTGAGGTCTCTGCCTGGGAGATATTCCAAAGCCAGGGCTCCCTGCCAGCCTCAGCCAGTCATTGTTCCTGTGAATCTGTGGGTGTGTGAGTGCTGTCTCCTGACATGAGAGAAAGTGTCCTGAAATCATTCTCTACGTTTCAATGGGTGTCTCCAATACTGGAAGATGGCAACAGTTCACAGAGAGAAGACTACAAAGCCAAAGAACTGGTCTTAATTTTGCAAGCTTAAAAGAAAAAAATAAAATGGGATAAAAACCTACAGGATACCTTGAGAGTGTAGAAGGAGTTTGCATGAAAGATTAGATTCATTGCAAACTGTCTGAAGTTTGGGAAAATCTGAGGAAAAGATAAATTAGTTGTAGAGGAATCTGTGTTTTTAAGGTGGAAAGAGAAGATGTAATGCATCATTATGTATTCTTTTCCCCAACAACACATTTAGTGACAACCTAAATGACTGATTTAAATTTGGGACCTGATACTACTTCAGATAAAGTTTTACTCATCTGAAAAACATAAAGGTCAGGACTTGCTATGTAAAGGAAGTTTCTGGTGTAAGTTGTATTTTTTCATTCACAGGACACATTCTGATAATTAATAATTATAATATTCTGATAATAGGGAAAAAGTATTGTGCAATTTCTCCTGTTGACTCCTACAGTGCAAAGCTTAAGGGCGAAAGTGGGGAAATGGATGATGGACAAAAATCCCACAAAGTTCTTGACTGCTTCTCTCCTGAAGTAAGATATTTTCATTTTCCAAATAATTTCTCTCTTTCAGAAACTATTTTTTAAAAATATAAAACAAAAAAAACCAAAGAAACAAAACCCAAAAAAAAAAACCCAAAAAAATCCCCCCATAACTCTATGATGGACATGGAAAGAAAGAATCATGGATATTGTCAAGACTCAAAAAAAGGGAAAGGTACAGAGTATTTGGAAATCTATTTCTATATTTCACAGATTTTTATCTTTTTTATCTTTTTTTTTTTTTCTCTAAATCTCTAATGTAAGATATTCCATAACTGCAGAGAGGAAAAAATGAGAAACCAAAAACTTTGATTTTTATTTTCTCTCAGATATTAAATGCAATGAAGATGTGAACAATAAAAACTTCCAGCTGGTTATATTGCTTTAGGAAACGTAGAAATATCAGAGCTAATGGGAAACTATTTGATTGTTTGTCTCAGTTTATCAATTGCTTTTGCATAAAAATTGTTACATTTTTATGAGTTTAAACTGTCATCCAAAACTACTTAGGTTTCAAATAATTTTTCTGAGCTTGAAATATAATGCCTTGCAGACATGTTTTCTTTAATTTCTCTACCTGCTCAAAAGAAAGAAAGAAAGATAGAAAGAGTGTAGCACCACAACAAAAGAGAAAGAAAGAAAGAAAGAAAGAAAGAAAGAAAGAAAGAAAGAAAGAAAGAAAGAAAGAAAGAAAGAAAGAAAGAAAGAAAGAAAGAAAGATTGATTTCCCCATAGTTTTCAGATGTTGGAGCAACCTTTAACTCTTCTTTGAAAATGTTCTTTTGGTAGATACAATTTGGTTTGCCTGAATCAGCTGCCCCAGATTAATTACATATGGGTGTTTCTGCTGATATTAAGCTCAGTTTATTACAGATAATCATATTCATGTCTTCACTAAGATAGAATAGAGTACCTGTGGATTATCCTGACCTTCACAAAGTATATCAAATCATTTTCTTGATTTGTACCTGTGTAGCAAGGAGATGACTATGTTTCTTATCTTAATATAAACTGGTGAAGTAAATAACTTGCAAAATCAAAGTCCCTCATTTGGGCTCTCCAAGAGTGGGTAGGCTGCTAGAATTTACATTATTAGAAAAAGATACTCTATATGAATGTGATTCATCTCCATTGATTTTTTTATGAAACACAGTTTGTGCCATCAATGAACTTACTATGCATATTTGTGGAGATAATAATATGGGAGCTTTCACCCACCTCTTCTTCTTGATTAAATAAAATGAAATTTTCTCCATTTATCTTATTTGTTTACCACAATCAGAGCTTAGAAATAATAGAAAATACACAGCATTTTGAAAAATGACTTTACTAACTTATGATAATATTCACCTCCTCAATTTATGCACCTTTTATCCTATCTTTATTATGCAAAGCAGAATAATATTTTTATTTTCAGTTTTGTTTTTTGCCAGTTGTGCATTGCACAGTACTACATTGATGAATACCAAAAACTAGGGCCTGTGTTTCAACATAGTCAGTAAATTTATATTCTGACTTCTTGAAATTTTAATAACAAAACAGTACACCAAAGTCTAATAAGTAGAACTTGAATATTTTATTCAAATACCCTGGGAGAAGCCATTCGAGAAGTTTCTTTCCTGTGTTTTCAACCTTTCCTTTCAAAATTTTGTTAACTATTTAGCTTATATTTAAAATTCAGAATGTAATTAAAATCTAATAACCCAAGTGCTTATATATTTTCATTGAGGTAATATCACTGATTTTTCTGAATCTTCAGCATCTATGTTATCCAAATTTCTCATAGGACTACCAGTGACTTATATCAGATAATCCAATTAAAATAAAGAGTTCTAGATTAGTTTAGTTCGTTTTTCCAGAACAAAACAATTTGGTTGCGTGTGTAAAAACAATCCAGAAGAGAATTATGACTCTAAGCTAAACAGATGGCATTTTGCTCTCAATTGCTTAGTATATAAGGTATATAGGGGTTTGAAGTTGCCCGAAAAATAATCACAAATATTTGTTTTGAACAAGACTGTAGACTTGATGTAACTACACATTCTATGCACTTGAGACAGGAAGAAAAATATGTGTTTTGTGGCCTGGGGAAGAGAATAAGAAAATCATTCTTGTGTGCTCTTGTTCCCACAGAAAGTAATTTGAAGAATTCTCACTCTGTGAGTGAATCAACAGTCAACAGAAGAGACTTTTCAAAACTGAGACACTTTCCTCTTCCTCAGAGACAATAATCAGGATCCTTTACTTGGGGCCCCAAACTTTTAGGCTAACAGATTTAGTCTACTTGGGTAAAATATGGCATTTATTTGCATGTAATTTTACCCCAGCTGAATCCTGGTGATTTCTTACTCTTTTTTGGAAGAAAAAAAAAAATCAAACCATTCTCTCATTGATAAGAAAACAGAGCTCTAACCTTACTGTTTAATTGAACAGTGCCTGAGAAAGTATGAGCTACAGAAGATAGTCTCCTCCACTAAATAAACTTGGCCATGTCAACACTTAGCAGTGGGTATAATGGACCCCATTCTGTGTTTGCACAGCACAAGCATCAAGTTTGCGGTTTGCACAGCATCAATCATGGATTGCACTGCAATACATTTTAGAAATAATTGTAATCCTTTCTTCACATAGCTGGTGATTGTATACAGAAGCATTCATGTGAAAACATAGAGAGCAAAATGGGCAGCAGGCTGTAGGTAACCAAAATGATGGAAGCTGCTCACAGCTGTATAGAAACACTCTTGTATTTTAGACTCTGCTTTGAAATTCCCTAGGAATTCTGTGATTTTCTCTAGGACCAAGATGCTGTCCTCTACCTCATTTGGAATGTGTCCAGCCTTTCAGTGTTTTATTGCAATCTACACAGTAATGACAGTGCATATATAATATGAAAAGGAATTAGCCAATGACCTTAGCTACCAGCACAGGTACCATAGCCACAATCTTATGCACAGGCCTATGCTTCAGCAGAACTTTCCTGAACAGGAGCTTTGATATTACAGTATCATTGCTTTTATATGACTGTGTTACTGAAATTTTAAATTCATATTTGAGGACAGCCATCACTGTGAATGTACGGTAAATGCAGTTGTCACGGTACGAATGATGGAACACCGATTCATAGCACACACAGAAACCTACTCCTGAGAGATGGAAAGCAGAGCTGAGTGCCTGCTTTGCAGAGGACTTAACATTCCCTCACAAGAAACATGTAAGGAAGCTTTGTAATTGCAACTGTAAAATAAGATTAATGGATACACACATGGCAAATGAGATTAAATGTGTTCACACAACAGAGGAAAGATCTGAAAATAAATTATGTGGAAACATGACATCTACTTAACATCTGTGTAATAAGACTAGCTTTCTGTGGAGAGGGGAGAGGTTATTGTTACTATTTGGGTTGAATTTTTTGAATATCAGTTAAAATACTTTGTTGGGCAAAAAAAGTAATTTAAAGGACTCGTATACAATATAGGAGAAAATAGGAGGCAACATACACACAATAACATCCTGGACAGATCCTTTGCATTGTCTTTCATTCTTGAGAAGGGCATTAAAGTACTCTTAAGTCTTACAGCTCATGTGTGAATTAGGTCAGGCCACTGAAATATCACCACCTTTAGGGATGAATACAGCAGCTGCCTTGAGTACTGAACACTACAATACTGAACAGCATGTTGAAATATGAAAATACTTAAACTGAAGGGAAAATTCTGAAAGGCAGAAAGTAGTCAGAAGACTAGAAAATTTGCTGATATTCATAATTTTTTTAAAAAATGTCATGAAAATATACATGACTAGATTTCAGAATTTTAATTTTTGATAGAATCAATTTTATGTAGGACTTTCCCCTAGAAGATATCCAACCATCACATCTATGTCACAGAAACCCAGTGTCCAGCCTGAAGTCATGCAGCAGTTGCAGGAACACAGCACACATCTCCGCAGGTCTCTGATCAACACACTGCTCTCTGTCTGCAGTATTTCTTACCTGGAGGGAAATACAAGTTCCAGCACCATTTGACACCTGTCTCCAGTCAGGGGCTTGTGTTTATACCAACTCATCAGAAAGAACATCAGACAATGAAACATCAGCCTTGCACTGACAACCTGTCATTTACACACAGCTGCAGTCCAGCTCTGAGACTTGACAAAACCATAGCACCAAGAGTACAACCAGGATGTTCAAGATCAGACAGAAAGCACACGTAACAACTAGACAACATGTCGTTTCAGGAAGTCCATTTGCAGATGAGCAGATGCAGCCATTAGGAGATGGATTGTGCTTTTGCAAAGTGTCTGTGGAAATTGTTTTAAAGAAGAAAATCAATTTTTTTTGGTGACTGCAGAATAGTATCTGGTTACTATTAGAGACCAGTGGACAACTTGCTTACTGAAAGAGTTTTTATCAGAAGTCTTTATAGACAGAAAACGTTTTTAGCTGTACATCGTGACTGGCAAAAGAACACAATTTAAAATACTATTTTTAAGCATGGTCCTTCCTTCAAAGACATCTATCCTTTCACCATCTGTATAAAATGGACAAAAAATGTATTTGAATGAACAGAGTCGTTAGGATGACACTACTGACTCTGTTCACATTTCTCTGATGGTTTTCAGGTCTTTGGAATATTATTACTTTCTCCTTTTTTCATCAAACTACACCGTGCAGAGCAGAAAAAGTTCCTGCTGTAAGAGAGAATATGATGTTAGAGAAGTGATTTTATTTTACTTTAAGATGATTTTCAACTGGCTACCCATAATACTTCCTCAACTGCAGTCATCAAAATAAACCTATCCAAGAAAATATTTTTTGAAAATGTGTATATGAATATAGAGTACAATCCCTGTTTTGACAGAAACTCTTGGCCATTTAGAACACAGTGTATATTGAACTTCAAGGCAAACAGATTGATGGGTTGGAATTAGAATTTATGACTAATTGAAACCTGTTTTGTTTCCTCAACTGATAATTTCTAAATCATTGTTTCTCTCTGTATCTCAGTATCTCACTTGAAGGATTTTTTCCTGAAAATTTTTCTCTTGCTTAGAGATGTCATATAAGATCAGCTCTTAAACACCTCTACAGCTGCAGCAGCAACAACTCTATAATCTTCTTTAGATAGATATTTGAAATTAATTACCCTGTCCATAATTATAAGTAGAAAGACAGTCTTTGTCTTTTACCACAGATAACTCCAAGGATCCTTCAGGTCTCAGATTCCACGTTTAGTACTTGCACTCCCTAATTTATGAATGAGCAGGAAAAATGCATTTCCTTATTGTGCTTCAGTGAGGAACCAGAGCACTAGAACTTTCCAAAAAGTGGATGATTTTTAAAGTGCAGCAAGCACTTGAGTGATTACAATTTTACTTCATTTTCACAACTAATCCTTTTGTATTTTGTGATCCAGTCATGGAGGTTATTTTTGTCTTCAGCAGAGGGAGAAGAATACTTGCATAGCATTGTTCAGACAATCATAAAATAGTTTCCTGAGATAAGCAGAATTAGTTTCTTTTAGAAAGGGTGTTCTTGTTCTGGTGATTGCTAAAGGAACCCAGCTATGTAAAATTATTTCCACCCATGCAGGCTTATGGTATATTTATTTTCAGACCACATTTTATCATGTTGGACAAATAAATGTATCTCTCCTTTTACTAATGACTACTCTGGCCATTATTATTATCCTGCTTCTTTGATAAGATAAGCATTTTAATCCATATATCAGCCTTAAGCTTTCTCCCATTTGAAATCTATGCATAAAACTGCACATATTGTATCAATTTTTCCTCCTTTACAGCTCACTGGCTCAACCTTGACTCTCACAATATTTTAGCTTTTACTCAAAAGTTCCAGCCCTGTAATCACCAGTTTTACCACTTTTAAAACAGTTAAAAGTCTTTGCAAACTGTAATTTGCAATTGTAATTGTAAGCAAATCCTTAATTTCCATCTTTACATTAAAAAACCTTGAAATATCTATTCCTACCTGTTGCTGCCACAGTCTCAGTACAAAAACATGCATGAGTGTTCCACACATGAGGAATCATTGAGGATTTTTAACACATGAGGATGCCATTTGGAGATGGGACACTGACCTCTGTCAAAAAGCTTAAGCAATGAGACACAGTTTGGTAACTTTTATCCTTGTCATAGGATAAAAAGCTCATATCCTTGTCAAGACCCAAAAAACATAGCTTCATGGCCTTGGAATTTCTGTGTTGACTACTGGTGGCAGCAGTTACTGTAGCAGCCTCTTGTCTAACTCATCTTTCCAGGACTGTAAAGGTACTACTGGAAATAGAAATGTATTTGAGCAAAAAAAGTGAAAAATTAAAGCTCATCAGAAGAAAATCTTATCATGTGTGAAGGCTCTCTGTTGGAGAGATATATCTGACCACTTCAGGCTTACTTGTCCTGTAACTACCTATCAAAGGCAATGGCTTCCTTAAACTGTTCAGCATCCTAACAGACAAGTATAAATATCTGGTCACAACTCTCCATAATTCTTTACAAGCTTAAGTGTAAGAGAAGGGAACCATTTATCATATTTAAATTCACATATAATTTATAGATAGTGAAAAAAAGAAGATTACCAGATATGCAGTGGATATTTTGAACTACATTTTGAACTACATTTCCACTGCTCCCCTGAGTACCTAGGTATAAGTGTTGTAAGCCATGAGTGTCAATAAGTAGCTTTTCCAATTATCACACGAACACTATTAAAATATTTACTAGTAGTTTTCTAAATTTTATACACTGTTCAAAGACAAAATTCTAAAATAGCATGTAACAGTAAAAACCTTTTTTTAAAAAACCCTTAGGGAAAATGAAAATTTAAAACTGAAAAACAAAAATATACACAATATGTTGAAATATTGATACAGATTTTATTTATTTCCTGAAACTTTGATAGTATCGTGATTTTAGTTTTGTTACAAATGCAAAATCACAAAGAAGTAATGCAGTTTTTTTACAAAAGCCCACCAGAAGCATGCAGACAGCAGGAAATAAATCCACTTAAAAAATTATGTCTTTAAATATTGATCAAAAAAGTTTACTCAAAAAACTACATAGAAAGAAACATGAAATTAAAAAATAGGGGGAGGAAAAAGGAAGGAAGAAAGCAATGAACTGCACACAGCTTCTCTTTTCAATCAAGTTACTTACATTAAACAAGTCAGCATTCAGCAGAGCCACAATAACTATCTACATATTTATTTACTACCTTGAGAAAACCGAGTTACTGCAACGAGGCTGAATAGCAGGGAAATCTCTCTCTCCTGCAAAGTAATGAGATTCATATATTGACCCAGAGGCACTTGACACCAAATTGTTTTTGCAGATAAGTAGAGTTCCCCACTTCTATCCTCTCTATTACAAATGTGAGTCCAACAAAGCAAGAAAATGCAGCTCATTTCTGACCAAGGAAGAATAAGAACTTTTATCTTTGATATTGCAGTTTCTAAACAGATCTTACTCTAACATTTTCTTTAAAATTCTCTTTCATGATAATCAATGTTTCAAAAGAACTTAGTCCACATCTAAGATGTTGAACTTGGAACTTGCAGAGATCTGACAGAATTACTAGTATCAAAGTAGCGCACAGGAAAGGTATTTAAAGTCTATGTGAGCACATTTATTTCATGTGGATATTATGGAAATGCTTTTCATTAAATAAATGAAAATTGCACTTGTCAGTATTAAAAATGAAAATGAAATTAAATGAAATGAATAAAATAAATAAAATAAAATAAATAAAATAAATAAGATAAATAAAATTTATTGTGTTCTTGGAATTTATTTGGCTGAGAATGTACACATAAAGTCTGGTGCTTTTTCCTACATTTCTGAGCAGATCCGACAGAGCAACCTCAATTACCTGAGATAGATAAAAAATAAGACATGGATCACACTCTCTTGCTTCACATAAAAGCATAGCACTGAGCCTTTTGATGTGAAGTAAATAGGGAGAGAAATCGGAGACCAAGTGAAATTGCTGCCTACATTACGTGTGGTATTGAATATGAGAGCTGGAGTGAATCTGTGCACATTATTGCACACATGTTTGTACATGTATTCAAGCTTCCTGTTGGGAAAAAAGGGTTATGATATTTCTTGTAAACAGCCTGATTACATTCAAAAGGCCACACTTGTTTGCACCAGAGGAACACTCCATTATTTTTGCACTGTATTGGTAATTTAATCTTCAGAAGTTATTCTTTATTTTCTGCACTTCTAAGAGATTTTTAGGAATTTTCATTACATAAGTATATTGTACATCCCATATTAAAATATTTTAAAAGTCAGCTTGTATACATTAATTTGAAAGAACTCATGGATTTATTCCTACAAAGACATAAGTTTACAGCATGTTTTAACATCAGCATGAGCTGATATCTGTGTTGGTTCTGGCTGAGCTGG
>VWYP01011572.1:317-10988 GCA_013400435.1 Pycnonotus jocosus
TAAATACTGATTAAATCCTGTAGTTTGCAGTTCTGTAGACTTGAAATTTTATTCCTTTCTTGCTCAAGCATTTTAATTTCTACTAAGACATAATTTTAGGACAAAAAATTCTTTCTTCAATGAGAGTACACTCAAACAGTTCTTACTTTTTCAACTGTCTTTGAGCAGATGATAGACTACATAAGTTAAACACACCCATGGATACTGTGTCATTGAAAAGAAAGAAAACACTGGGGACAAGAAAAGCAAACTAGATCATCACTAATCAATAAATCACAGCACCATGCATTTTCCAACACAGTGTGAGTGGGTACACAAATGAAGATCACTATTTATGCAATCCCAACTATGCAGTAGACTGAAACTCATGAGAAACAAGGCTAGGACATCAAAATCCTGGAAGGACTTTCAAACTGAATCTGGACAATCTATCTAACAGCTTTTCTGTACTTATTATGCATATGGAAGAAAAAAAAAAAGAGAAATTGGCATCTGCTTAAAAATTGAATAAAAATATAGACAGATGAAAATATATTGCTATGGGTGACGAGATCACTCTAAATATATTTGGTCTGTACAGATGTATTGCCAAGAAGGTTATTAACCTGATTTTAGAAACGTGAAACTTGACAAAATATCAGGAATGAAACTTACAATTATAACATGAGGCTTGAGTAATCATTAAAATATTTCAGCAAATCCATCCTGGAAAACAGTCAAAGCTAATTCTGTTTCCAGAAACCTATTTTGGATAAACAAAAAAATTGTTTTATTTTTTTCCCCCATCCCATCATAACTTCTCTGTCTCCTGGTTTATTTCCTTCTATAAGTGATGTCTAACCCTCTGTGCTCACTCATAACTATTTTGCATTCCTAAGGCTTCTTCCCATGCTAGCAACACATTACACAAATACAGGCACAATTCTATAATGAAAAATATTAAACAATCAAATTGTGTGATGAACACATGAAAGCAACCTGATGATTTATTAAGCAAAAGTACACTCACAGCTGGGCACCTCATTCTGAACCATCAAGATTGTTTTCTTTTAGACTGGCCCTGTGGCTGCTGAGTAGCAATA
The DNA here is from genome assembly GCA_013400435.1 of Pycnonotus jocosus. Lineage (NCBI taxonomy): Eukaryota > Metazoa > Chordata > Aves > Passeriformes > Pycnonotidae > Pycnonotus > Pycnonotus jocosus. The sequence goes on from VWYP01011572.1 coordinate 1,400, forward strand.
CTCACACCTCTCATAACCATTCTCCATTCCAGAATTACATCTTTCTGTTTTACACCACAACTGTATGATGGGAGGGGTTTGTTCCTTTGGAAATTCAGGCTAATTCCCCTTTTTCATGCTTGCTGATGACTTCTAATGAACAAACTGCAGTGCAATAAAATACAGCACGTGGATACTCACTTTCACATTTGGCATCAACAAAGCAACTATGATTAGCCCACAGCACAAAAAACAATTCTGTTGAGAACTTTTTTTTTCTCAGAAACTTAAAAAAATGATGCTCATACTCAGCAACTGCAAAATCTAAATCATCATGAGATGTGTGATATTTGTATGAGTAACCTAAACAGAAACTTATTCTAAAATTGGCGATCTAGGGGTGAGAGAGCAACGAATTTTTGGTAAATGATCCACCATGGTGTCGTGGTTTTGGCCAGGACATTGTTAATTTTTGCAGTAGCTGAGAGGGGGCATGGCCAGGACCTGGAGGTTATTCTCTACCACCTCAGTTCATTGCTGGGGCCAGGGGAAAGAATTTTTCTTCCAGGGGAAAGGAATGTCTTCTGGTGGACACCTCAGGAGGGAAACATCCACTATTGTCTATCAAAGAGGATTTTTTTCTGTTGAATTGTTTGTTTTCTTGTACCTTCTGTCATTAGTATTATTGTCTTATTTCAACCCATGATCTTTGCCCTTTATGTCTCCATTTCTCTCAATCTTAACCCATGGGAGGGGGGAAAAAGGGAGGCAGGAGACTGAGAGGGAGCAGTGAGTGTTTTGGAGAGCCTTGATGGGGACACTGAATTAGGGAATACCATTCCTAAACCACCACACATGGCAACAGTGCTGAAGAAACTCAGTTTTGTTAATCACACACCATTTCCAGTTGTGGTTCCATAACTAAGACAGATTACTAAACATTTTTCTTCCTCATGGACTTTTCTCCATATGCACAGCTTTGATTTTGCCCTTTCACGCACATTAAATGCCCCGTTGGGAGTCTGGGAAAAGAATGGATAAGAAAAAAGAAATTTTAATTAAGTCTGCTCTACGACATGGGCTCACAGCCTTGATCTTCCCCATACCATCTGGCAGATTCCAGCTAAAGCTGTAGGGAAACTCCTAAAAAGTCAACTAGAGAAAGAGAGAGTTCATTTCTCCTGCAGGCTGTTTTCCATCTACATGGTGCCAAGCTCTTTATAAAGATCTGTAGCATTTTCTTTTTAATTTCCTGGTGTGGTTGCCATCCATGACACTTCACCAGGTATAATGGCTTCTTATTTGATAACTTGGCTCTTTGTTACATTTCACAAAAGAAGAATCTCTTTTACTTTTATTTCCCATTCACCAACATTAAAACAATAAAACACTTTTGCTTAAAGATTACATTTTAATTCAGAAATAGATTTTGAGCTCAAAAAAATTATAGATGGAAGAATGGTTCAAACTGTTGCATAGCTCCAGGTGTCCTAACTCCATCATCCCTGTACCATTTATTTTCACTGTCAAGTATGTTCTTGTCCCAAATAGAGGAGTTTTGAGAGGGGATGAAGAGGGAAGAAAGAGCCATTTTATTTCTACACCTTTTATCTGTCCTTAACACTCTGCCTGCCTCTCCTGAGAACCCACTTTTAATATGAAAATCCAAAGCATGGTTCAAAATTAATAATTCTTTTAAAAATTAGATTTCAGATTAAATGTATTTTTAGACTAGCTTTAGCTGTTATAATTACAATGATTTTGCATTGAATGGAAATCCAGCTAGAAGTGTATTCCCTGCCTTTAAAAATATGCATACACTGCTAAACTAGCACATTTAGAAACAGCAGTAAAAGAATTTTAAACATTTACGAGCACAAAATTGAGCCTGCTAATCTTTAGACTACAATTGGTATTTGTCTGTCACTGACTGACTTTGGTCCTCATTTTATCAGAGTTTACCAGCTATGCATAATTCTATTTTCCAGGAGACTGACCAACATTAGCCCACTGCACCCATCATCAAAGTGTCTTTCATTTCTTAGCAGAGCAGTGGGCAACAGTTCTCATTACAGTGATTTCATTTCCTGCCTCTCTTCCTGGTGGTGGTTTGGATTTCTCTAAGCACTCCCTTTTGTCATCACAATCTTTAAATGATACCAGGCAGAAAAGGAAAATATTCCACTGTTGTTATTTTTTTATGTGCATATATCTGCCATTCCTTTACGCCTCTGCTGCCAAATATTGTGTGTTGGCTTTCCTGGGATGTGATCAGACAGAGCATGCATGTGAGTATTGTATTTGTATGTGAAATAATCCTGATAGATATGCTTTAAGGAAAAAAAAATTCTGCTAAATTAAATCTCAGGAAAAAACAGTATTTCCAGAGTGGAAAAAAAAATACAAAATTGATCACACTGTGGGACTTACCCTTTATTTCTTAGTGTGAAAGAAATCCCTACTGAGCAGCCCCACTGACTTAAAATAAGGAGAATTCTCACAGGATTTGCCATTGTTGGATCAAGCATTGCTTTTGCAGTTGTTTTTTCTCCATGAGGACATTTTATTTTTCTCTTCCTTGTCCCTTTATAGCAGCTTAACCCCACAGTGAAGTCAAAATCGTTTTACTTATGGGATGCCACAGCAAAAATCTGTGCTGCTATGGAAATGAATTTGATACCAGAAATTCAGCAGTGCAACTTCACTGTGGGGATCAAGTATGAAAAGGAGATTGGCTGAGAACGAGCAAGCTTTTAATCTCTCCCATAATTATCAAGTGTGGCAAGATGAATTATGAAGAACAAATGAAGGGTAAATATTTTAATTATTTTCAGTCTACCATGTTTTCAGAGTTTCTTAAGCCCATCATTACCGTTCTGTTTAGTGAGGAGGCATATATAAACACAAAGCACGAACTACACAAAAGTCCATGTCTTAGGCATTCTCACAGGTGACAATTATGAATGACAAAGGTCAAAGGAGAGCTCCATGCTCCATTTTCTCATCTTCATTCTAAAGAATTTGTAAAATTCTCAGAATCTCTCCCCCCTGCATAAATTAAATATTTGGAGAACACAAATGTTTCACACGAAAAAGATTATGCTTTAGCTGCAAATCAAAATTGTTGGTTGCTACTACATAGATTATATATGAGTGCAACTTCTCACCACTCTAAAAAACCTGAATGTACCAAAAGACCCAACCCAACCAATCATCCAATAAACAAAAAACCTCAAAAATCCCTCAAGGACTCAGAATATTTTATTTTTTTTTTTTGTAGACAGTCATGTTCATGATATAGGCAGAAGTCAAATTAGGTTATTCAGTAAAATTAAAAAAAAAACTAAACTGCTTTTCTCTTTCACCTGTAAGAAATCAATATTGTCTGGGAGAGAATACCTTAGAAAAAAACAAAACAAAACAAAACGAACACACAAAAAAACCCAAAACCCAAAACCAAACAAACAACCAAAACCAAACCAAAACCCAAAATAACTCCTAAAACCCCCAAACTAAACAGTTTTCAATAAAAGCTCAGGGAAAAGGACATCATACACAAGTAAAAACCCCAGACAATGGCAAGTACATACTCCAGTATTTTGCTAACTGTATTATTAATAAAATCAGCAGTGTAAGAGGCAGCATGGTCTGATTAGTAGGGCTCTGTCTGTGATTAAGGACAGCTGTAAAATGGTTGGTCTGGGGAAGAGTCAGCTAATTTTCCTGGGCATGATGAGCTGGCTAACGCTGGCACACAGGATCCTGTTCACTTAAAGCAGTTCAGCCAAGGCAAAACAGTAAAGGCACAATGCATTTATTGCTCTAGGAAATAAGATGACTTCCCTTTGCCTTCCTTTCTTATTTCTTCCCTGTCTCATTTTACACTTGAAGTTCTCTGTAGCCTGGATAGCATCTTCTATCCTAGTGGATATTAATTTTGATTATGTCTTTTAGGTGTATCCAACAGCCAAACAATACCTAAATTACACACAGTAATTAAAAAAAAAACAAACACAAATGCCCCAACATCACTGAATAATCAATTTCTGCAAACAGACCAAAAAGTAAGCTGCATAACAACACCTTAAAAAAAGCCTGAAACAAACATCAAATCCCCAAAGGAAGATAAAGTTTGATTGATTTCTCTGACAGTTATGTATGTATGTGTATATATATATATATATAATAAAACCTCTTAATGCCACTATAAGGAAAACTTCTTTAAACTTCTTTTCCTTGGCTTGTGAGCAAATTCTGTCCTGGTGGCAAAAGTGACCCACCCATATGGCTGAAGTAATCTCAAGGAGTAAAATGGCCAAAGGAGCTGATGGGCAACAAACACTCTGCAATAATTGGATGCTGCTTCTTCAGTCAAGTTTTCACCAGTTGCATCTGAGACATTTCATATTTTCAGTTGTTTGACCCAGTTCAGAACTCAGAAAACAACTTTAGATGAGAAAATAGGCAATTTTGTTCTAAATTATAGACTGATGTATATTAACAATAAAAGAGTTACAGAACACCAATTCTAGAACTGAACTAAGGGCACAAGATGACTTTTATTGATTTTTTTTCTTTTCTTTTAATATATGTTCCCAGCATTTAATGAAAGTTTCAGACCTAGGATCTGATTTTTTGAAGCATCATTACAATAGGATCTGCTCCCACTGCACTGTCAGCCTGCAGGTGGTCATCCTGCAGAAGGAAGGACTTCATCTCATATCCTGTGCCTGTGAACAGAATTATCATGTAAGGTTCTATTTTAAGGCCTAATCTGGATTTATCTTCACTCCATCTTTCATTCTCTTGTTATTGCTTCCTTCTTTAGCCATCTTCACTTCTAATGGACTAATGATTATATTATTCAACACAAATGAACTGGCAAATGTGCAAAGTCAAAACCAGAACTAGTTCCGAGGCCAAATATAAAATAAATATCTTAATTTCAAAGCACAAAATGTAAGCCTAACATTGACTTATCCCAAACTCAAAAGCATAAAACCCCCACCATTTACACCGGACATTAGCTGAAGATGTATCAGAGGTGAAATAACAAATCACAAAATATCACAACCGTGTGCATACCAATACAAACCCAGTTAGAGGGGAGAGACAGCAAGAAATCTATATCCCATTTGGAAGCAAAAAGGAGGGCTGGAATCTCCCAGTTAATTATACAGTGCTCAGTACCTGCTTTGCAGGAGCACAGTAAACACAATTAGCTTTGAGCATGATATGTGAGATAAAAAAGCAGAGCTGACAAAGGCATAAAAGGGAGCCTTTGCTTGCCTTCCTTCAGTGACAGCAGCGAGCACCCCGATGTCAGCTCCACAAAGAGAAATCGTGTCAGCTGCGCTCTCTGATGACCACTATCTCCCCATCCAAGAGACATTCCAATTTCTTCCTGTGCTAAACTTCAGCTTCCCAAAGCTACAGCTGCCAAATTACAGGCTCCTTTCCACATTATGAATCCGTTCCCTTAGGAAAGCTGGTATTTTCTTATTTCACTTTTGACCTTTTCCTGTAACTGTAAGAGAGGATGATAATTGATCCTATGGTAGAAGAGGAAGGGAGGCTGTTCAAAATGGAAGTGTTATGAAATACATAAAAATTACTTCTCCATAGTCCTCATGCTTCTTTTTATTTTCTTTTTCTAAAGGAGAAAAGAAATTTTCTCATCCAAACCCACCCCAGAGAAAGCAAATAAAAAGGGTTTTTTTTTTCTTTAACTAAATTGTATAGCTCTTATTTACTCTGCAAATCTATACTAGGAAATTGTAATGCAACAATAAAAGTTAGCATGTCTATGAAACACCTTCTCTTTTGAAAGATTTTTCACTTCATCTGAATCAGAGCTCAATTTTTTTTTTCCTCCATCCTGAGAGGATCTCCTTAATAATACTGAATATATTTTTTATGGACAGTCAGATGTCAGTTACCATGAGACTGAAACAAAAGATGCTTGAACTTTTTCCTCTCAGAGCTTCACTGATGGAACCTGTGACTTTGCCTGATCTCCCAGCAAAGGGCAAGCAGATAAAACAAGGAAAACATTTAAAGACTTCTGTTCTAGGGTTCATGCATAATTTATTTTAAACTTCTCATTTAAACACCAAAGTTGTCATGTTGGGTTTTCTATTTGTTTGTTTTTTCCCAACTTTGTGACAGGTCTTATTCTGAAGCTCCTAAACCTTAACAATTGTTCCACAACACTAATTTTGGGTGTTCCTGTCAATCAAACTCATCTTGTATAAATGCTGGGCAATGGCAATTGATGTGAAGAGCTGTTCTTTAGTCATCCCTGGGAAAGTAAGCAAAACAAGAAAACACACTTCATAGTGTGCATTTCTCATACATTACAGCTCCCTGTACAGTGGAAAATTAATGTTTCTTGACTGTTAACTATAATTTAAGACCAGAAATTGTGACTTTTTAAGTCATAAGTGTGAAAAAGCCTTCACTTTATGGGTACTCATGTGCATAAGCTTTGGCATAAAATATTTTGTTTTGTAAGCAGAAGTTAAAATTGCCCCAAGCAATTGAAGCAAAAGCCATTATAGACAGAATTAATGTTTTATTCCAGATTCAACTGAAGTTGAAAACAAAATGCTAGTAGGAGCAGACCACAGATTTAAAAAGTGTATCTAAGGCACTGCTGTGCTTCTTGGATTGATCTGAAAGAGCAGATTGGAGCGTGATGTTTGGCTTCTCACTGAACTCCTGTCCAGGTAACAGCTCAGCAGCCAGGCTGGAGCTGTCCTTAGGACAAGCTGTGCAGGAACACTGCTCTCCACCCTGATGCAGCAGGCTCAGGGGGCCACACATGCTGAAGGCAAACACCAGCCTGGAGCCTTGGCACCTGGCAGATCCAGGCATCGATAGAAATATTAAAAAAATATCAAAACTGGGGCTACCACACCCAATTGACCCATTTTTAACCCATTCCATGCATTCAAACTATGCAGATGGCAAGAAATTTAGGTTTTTAACATACAACAGCACGCTTGGGAGTGTGCTGAGACATGCCATGAAAGTGTTTGTGGGCTTCAAAAGATCGCATTTCAGAGGAGTCTGACTTAGGTCAGTCCCAAACAGCATAATTCTCATTTAAATTTTGACTGCTAATTGTTTCACACCCATGCAAACAGCAGTAATGGAGAACAGAGCTTTTCAAAGGCCTTATTTTATTAATAGAATAGCCCAATAGCCCAATCTCTAAGTAATAGGACTCAATTTTTTTTACTACCTATCAGTTTTTCCCCTTTTGCACCAGGCAGAAATCTAATACAAAAGAAATATATATATGTATATGTATATATATATAATATATATTATATTTCTTCACTGTTAACAACAGAAATCAAATATTAGTTTATTGCACTTAACCTAATCTAAACCTACAAGTAGTTTCTGGAAAGAAAAGGTGCTGAAACAATGTAAATTTAAAAAAAAAAANGCCTTCCTTCAGTGACAGCAGCGAGCACCCCGATGTCAGCTCCACAAAGAGAAATCGTGTCAGCTGCGCTCTCTGATGACCACTATCTCCCCATCCAAGAGACATTCCAATTTCTTCCTGTGCTAAACTTCAGCTTCCCAAAGCTACAGCTGCCAAATTACAGGCTCCTTTCCACATTATGAATCCGTTCCCTTAGGAAAGCTGGTATTTTCTTATTTCACTTTTGACCTTTTCCTGTAACTGTAAGAGAGGATGATAATTGATCCTATGGTAGAAGAGGAAGGGAGGCTGTTCAAAATGGAAGTGTTATGAAATACATAAAAATTACTTCTCCATAGTCCTCATGCTTCTTTTTATTTTCTTTTTCTAAAGGAGAAAAGAAATTTTCTCATCCAAACCCATCCCAGAGAAAGCAAATAAAAAGGTTTTTTTTTTTCTTTAACTAAATTGTATACCTTTTATTTACTCTGCAAATCTATACTAGGAAATTGTAATGCAACAATAAAAGTTAGCATGTCTATGAAACACCTTCTCTTTTGAAAGATTTTTCACTTCATCTGAATCAGAGCTCAATTTTTTTTTTCCTCCATCCTGAGAGGATCTCCTTAATAATACTGAATATATTTTTTATGGACAGTCAGATGTCAGTTACCATGAGACTGAAACAAAAGATGCTTGAACTTTTTCCTCTCAGAGCTTCACTGGTGGAACCTGTGACTTTGCCTGATCTCCCAGCAAAGGGCAAGCAGATAAAACAAGGAAAACATTTAAAGACTTCTGTTCTAGGGTTCATGCATAATTTATTTTAAACTTCTCATTTAAACACCAAAGTTGTCATGTTGGGTTTTCTATTTGTTTGTTTTTTCCCAACTTTGTGACAGGTCTTATTCTGAAGCTCCTAAACCTTAACAATTGTTCCACAACACTAATTTTGGGTGTTCCTGTCAATCAAACTCATCTTGTATAAATGCTGGGCAATGGCAATTGATGTGAAGAGCTGTTCTTTAGTCATCCCTGGGAAAGTAAGCAAAACAAGAAAACACACTTCATAGTGTGCATTTCTCATACATTACAGCTCCCTGTACAGTGGAAAATTAATGTTTCTTGACTGTTAACTATAATTTAAGACCAGAAATTGTGACTTTTTAAGTCATAAGTGTGAAAAAGCCTTCACTTTATGGGTACTCATGTGCATAAGCTTTGGCATAAAATATTTTGTTTTGTAAGCAGAAGTTAAAATTGCCCCAAGCAATTGAAGCAAAAGCCATTATAGACAGAATTAATGTTTTATTCCAGATTCAACTGAAGTTGAAAACAAAATGCTAGTAGGAGCAGACCACAGATTTAAAAAGTGTATCTGAGGCACTGCTGTGCTTCTTGGATTGATCTGAAAGAGCAGATTGGAGCGTGATGTTTGGCTTCTCACTGAACTCCTGTCCAGGTAACAGCTCAGCAGCCAGGCTGGAGCTGTCCTAAGGACAAGCTGTGCAGGAACACTGCTCTCCACCCTGATGCAGCAGGCTCAGGGGGCCACACATGCTGAAGGCAAACACCAGCCTGGAGCCTTGGCACCTGGCAGATCCAGGCATCGATAGAAATATTAAAAAAATATCAAAACTGGGGCTACCACACCCAATTGACCCATTTTTAACCCATTCCATGCATTCAAACTATGCAGATGGCAAGAAATTTAGGTTTTTAACATACAACAGCACGCTTGGGAGTGTGCTGAGACATGCCATGAAAGTGTTTGTGGGCTTCAAAAGATCGCATTTCAGAGGAGTCTGACTTAGGTCAGTCCCAAACAGCATAATTCTCATTTAAATTTTGACTGCTAATTGTTTCACACCCATGCAAACAGCAGTAATGGAGAACAGAGCTTTTCAAAGGCCTTATTTTATTAATAGAATAGCCCAATAGCCCAATCTCTAAGTAATAGGACTCAATTTTTTTTACTACCTATCAGTTTTTCCCCTTTTGCACCAGGCAGAAATCTAATACAAAAGAAATATATATATGTATATATATATATATAATATATATTATATTTCTTCACTGTTAACAACAGAAATCAAATATTAGTTTATTGCACTTAACCTAATCTAAACCTACAAGTAGTTTCTGGAAAGAAAAGGTGCTGAAACAATGTAAATT
>VWYP01011572.1:11062-23436 GCA_013400435.1 Pycnonotus jocosus
CTGGAAAGAAAAGGTGCTGAAACAATGTAAATTGAAAAAAAAAAAAAATACAATCCTCTATTTAATGAAGTCTGTTTTGGGAACAGGAAGGGTTGTTAAATTTATTTTCTTTCTTTGCTCCTTACTTCTTAGCTTAGAATATTATAACTATATATTAAAAGGTGATATTTTCTTTGTTCCAGAGAGGCTATAAAGCATTGTTAAACAGTGACAATCAATCTGAACTTTAGCAATGAAATTCTGCTGTTTCAGCTCTTTCCTGGCCATGTCATTAGCAGAAAATAAGTCCCGAAGGCTTACTTTAAATAAATAAATAAATCTTGAAATGTAAGTGCTTAAAACAAATCTTTACAAAGGTAATCAAACTTGAATTCCTTTTGCTTACACCTATTAATCTGAAAATATTGTTCCTGGAGTGTTCAGTGACAGAAATGTTACACCATCCCTCCCTAGGCTGCAGTCATATTATGCAGATTTACATTTTAGTGGGTTTTGTGTCTTTTTTTTTTTTTTCCCCATCTCAACCACATACAAGCTGGCAATTCATGAGCTCAAATTCACACAGTTCAGAGGAACAGGCATTCCTGACTTTTCAACATTAACTTGTACCCACTCTGGTAAGGTAGAGCTCATACACAGATTAAGGTACTCAGCTTAGGGAAGCATTGAGACAGTCACCATTCTGCCATAAGGGTATTCAGATAACCTCCTTTCATCTCATATATCAACATGTGGGAATGGAAAATGTTGTCAAATTAGATGCATTCTGCAGAAATTAAGAGATTTAACACTAAAGAATAAAAATTTAGGATGCATTCACGTAGCATTCTGAGCAAAAGCTTATTCTGGAAACATGGTATGGTTTTGAGCCCACACTAGAAAACACCCATGAGAGGGAGAATATTAGTCCAAGTGATTTGGTCTGCTGAGACATCAGGCAACTTCTGATCCATTCAGCACAGACAGAACCCTGTATGGACAACTTCTGCAGTAAGACCAGAACTTGCAGGAGCTGTATGCAGAACAGCTGATGAAATAGGCAGTCTTCATGCAAAAACTGCAAAAGTGTTTATATCGATAGTTACTTTTTCAACCTAAATCAAAGGTTTTATTCCAGAATTTTGTCTTTCAGAAAAAAAGAAGAGATGTTACTTCATTTTTCAATTCATGAAGTCTCTCTTTCTTCCTTTGCATTAGGTACAAAGCACTTTAAAACAGATAATTTGTTGTAAAGCTAGATCCCAGTTTTATTTTCTAGAAACATATTGTCATGCCCTAAGATCAGCATTTTTCAACGAGGTCAGTGGACCATATTATGTCCATAGTAAAGGAAAATAATTGGCTTTTTTCTCCTATTTTTTTAATGGATGATGGCCTCTGATTATTAATAAAGCATTTTTTTGTCACTCAAGAAGTTCCTTTTTCCTTCTCTTTCAGATTTATGTGCATAGGGGTTGCATAGTTGTGGTTTGCATACTGAGAAGCAGAAGTGCAATACCAGGAACAATAATTCAATTATATTTTTTTTTCCCCACATTGCCTACAAACAACATTTGTCATTTATCTTGCTGAATAAGTTTGCATGTAAATTGAAGAGGATGGAAGATACTGTGAAATCCTAGAGCTCCTTGCTGGATGCCCACGTACAGAATGAAGTCAGGGTCTTTCAAAACCTGTAGGTTTGATAATTATATACAGGGAGGAAGGAAGAAAACCTGCCAAATTCCATCCATGGAGAGGCTGGTGAGGGTCAACACTGCATATTAGAATCTCTCCTTCAGTTATTTACATTCTTCTTAATATATCTTCTTAGAAGTTTCATCTCATTAGCCAAGGATAAAAAACTTGGAAAAGGCCTTTCTTACCCTTGTTTTTCCATGTGAAGGAGGCAATTCAACTATTTTTCTATTATTTCAATACCATTTCTTCCAGAAGTATACGAGCAGGAGGAAACATTAAGTTAAAGATTCTGAGAAAAAAGATGCATTCAAGTCACGTTTATGAAGGCTGAGACCTGATGTGTTCATGAAGTCCATCACATCTCCTCTTAATCTGCCAAGTAACTCCACTGCACTCAGGAAAAAGCTTCATGTGCATCAAAAAGGTTCTGTACCAGCCCTCCCCATCCTCCTGACCTTAAAGAATTTGTTGTAATGAATGCAGCCCTAGAGGTATGCATATGCATAGCCAGCCACTGTTAGCTCTCTCATTTTCCTAATTTCTTCTACACTTGGGTTTAAGTCACCACACCAACTCCAGCCTTTACACTCTGTGTGTGCCTCCATTTTCTGCTGAGCTCCAACATTAAAAGCCACAACTACAAACTCAGAAAGGGAAGTAATTCATCCCTTACAGACAATTACTGGAGCCTGGCAGTTACAAGAAACTCTCCACGGTGCTGAGGAAGACCAAGTGCATTTCACTTACAACTTCTAAGTCACATCAGAATTTCCTCTCATTTTATCACATCAAGTCAGAACCAGTCTTTGTCAAGCTAGGGCAAGAGTGTAATCAGGCCACTATATGTCAAGTTATGTAAAGAAAAAGAGTACTAAATCAACTACAATAGGAAGCTGGCCTTGGAGGTTTTCTTTTTATTGGAAGCATGCTCCTTTGGAGTTGTCTTTGGATGTGAAGTCCTTATGAATAAATGTGAAATTATTGCAACTGACATTTCTAATGACTGGTGATCTAGCTACCAAACTTCTACACTTCTTAATATATATCTAGGGCTTCATTTTCAAACAGAGATACCACTCATGCACTTACATTTTGTATAGGCATTTAGGCCCTAATCCAACGCCTGAAATCAGCATAAATTTAACAGAAAGATGCCACTCTCTTCCAGCATATATTTGAGCAGACCATGACCATGCCTGCTTTTGTGTATTTGCAAGCAGGCCCTAACAGCCATCCAAGACAATTATCTGCATTTGCACACCCTGTGCAGATCCAGACACGTGTGAGCAATTGCAACAAGCATGCACCCAAATTTAAATTAGGGTGTGGACCTGGAATTTAAAACAAAGTGGAGTGGTGAGTACTAACAGAATTCAAAATAAAATAATTTATGCAGAAATTTTAATGGTATTTCTCTTTTGAGTAAAATCACAATAAGAAACACTGCTCTGTTTATTTGTTTTATCGTATCAGGGAGTGGATGTGTCAAGGGCCTGTTACGTCAATGAAATAATGACCTGTCTCTGACAGAAGAGGGTGAAAAATTCAAAGCTGTTAGCAGAACTCTGGCACTTCCACCAAAAGCATTCCTGATTTCAGGCTTTGATAATGATCAACAGAACAGATTTGTTAGTAGAGTCCAGTTTAAGGAGAGAAGGAAAAAAAGGCAAGGCATTGAACACATCTAATCTGAAGCTGGACTGGTTTAAAGAGTGACCTTTCTCATTTCCCGTTGCTCATTTGGTTAGAGTGACCTAAAACACCCTTCAGGGGAAAATAAGGGAGAGGGATGAAAAGGAACAAGCAGAATAGAAAACATTGGATTTTATTCACCATCCAGTAGGGATTCCTAGCAATCTGACTGCTGGAAAAATATGGCAAACTGGCAAAAGCGCTGCAGTATTTTCCTCATGGTGTGCATTGTATTGCTTGGTATCATTACCAATGTTGAAATCTTGTTTCTTGCAGATACTTAAAGTAGGAAAGTAGGAAAAGTTCAAAATTAACCAAATGCCACACAGAGGCAGGGAATTAGTTGAAGATGTCTGAAACAGGCCTGATTATTATAGTTGGATTTTTCCAATTCCCAAGACAGAAATGACAAGATACAACTAGGAGTTGACAATGGTAATCTGCTGGGGTAAGATGTTCCCTGAAAGATGTGGAAGAAAAGCACCTAATGCCAAAAATTCAGCAGAGATCCATTCTCAAATTTCCAGTGATTTTACCCATTTCTTTTGCCAAATTTCAGCTGTTACTTTAACCCCAATGGGATCTAGCCATTTACAATGCTGCTACGAGGGAGAAAGATTGTCTTGTGAGATGAAACTTTCACACAGAAGAACCACACATCTACCAATTTAAACTGGGCAGCTGTGAGGTATTTTTATTCTTTCCAAGATTTTAGAGGGAATATGTCAGCCTTTGGTATTTCCAAAAAAAAAAAAAAGAAAAAAAAAAGAAAAAAAACAGCCTGATTTTTTAACTCATCTAGTATTTCCTTGCCAACATACGTTTCAGATGAGGCTGTGTTTTTGCTTTGTTTTAAAATTTCTCTTGAGGAAGCAGCTCTTTTGGAGCAAAACAATTATTGGAACCTGAAGCTTATTCTACAATGGTCACTTCAAAATTTTTGGGATGCTTTAATATAGCCAATATTCTTTTCTTCTATATATTGTGGGAAATTAAGACAAAGATAAAATATTTGTGTATCTTGATCAAAATTCTTACTTTAACAGTAGTAATCCAAAGGACTTTTTTTTTTTAAGTAGGACAATATGCAATATTTAAGGGTTAGTAACCTGACATTTTAGTCACTTTACCCTTAATTGCTCTTTTTCTAGGTCTTCATTTTCATTGCTCTCTGTAGTACAAAGCAGAATAAGTTCAAGTTAGCTCTGTAGTGGCAGGCTACTTAAATGCTGGTTTCTTGCTGTTTTCCACAATGATTTTTAAATTATTCCATCATTCTATTAAATGAATTAATCATTCTTTTCTTTTAGTTTTTATTTTTTTTTAATTGCTTCCAACTTGGCAGCATTTGTCTGCCAAATAAATATAATAGCTTAAATTTACAAATTATTCCAAATCATATGTTATGGTATTATACATTGTGCAGAGAAAAAGGGCTAGCTTTACACTTTTATGCATGTGTTCTATAAATAACTTTCAAAAAACTATTCACATCAAAAATGAGTCACCAAGACACATACTTATAGTTGTTTTCTAGGTCTCTAACAGTCTAAGTCAAGTAGCCTGTTTTTCAGTAGCACAGGATCAACACTAAACTCTTTTTTTAGGAGAGGAGAAATGGAAGCCAGCCAGAACTGTTACATGTCTTACTGGACAGGTAAGAAAGACACAAACAAAACCATGAAGAAACTTCAAATTTAAACTTATTATTGGCTTCACCCTTAACTGTGCCTAACCATGGATATGAGTGACATTTATTGTGCTTAATCATGGCTGTCACTTAATTTCAGTATGATTGGAAAAGTAACACACTGGAAAAGCCAAGATGAACAACAAGCCTGCTTTTGGGCTGCACCAGACTCCACAAGCCCAGTAAGAGGTCAGAAACCTCCTGTGCTGCTTGTTTAACCTGCACTGGAGAAAGGTAACTCCTGCAGAGAGCAGAGCAGGAGTTTCCCAGAGAGGGCTCAGGCTGAGAGCCACAAAGAGGAAAGCAGCACGCCCTTTGCAGCTTTTTAAAACAACTCTGAGATGGTGGGACTCAAAGCAGCTTAAGGGGGTAGCACTTTTGGGGGGAGATATGCAAAGTGAAGGTGTCTCATACATCAGAGACAATTTTCCTCAAGTGCTGAGCTTTCTCCTTGATGTACCATTATTCTCCTTTATGTTACTCACTACAGTCATTAATAACAACAAATTCAGTTATTTAGCATCATGGTAATTTCTAAGCCATGTCTGAGACAGGACACAAGAGCAGCAGCAGGTGAGGCCAGCTAGATATTCCAAGCTAGATCTTAGTACTAAGCTTTAAAGCCCATCATAGTGCACCTTCATGGAGTTTCTGAGAAGTGGCTGTGGCTTCCTGCTGTCTGAGCATCTCAGAACCTCCACATCCCTAATTAACTGTGGGTAAGAAGAAGAAATGCATGATCTTAAGTGCCTTTATGAGCTTAGGTAAGATTTATATGACTTATATGATAGGGAAAGCACTAGGTCAGCATCCTAAAACTGCCAAAAATAACAAACATCATAATACAAAGGAAAAGTGCAATTATTCCTAATTTCACACTGCAAACGTCCAGTAAAGAACATTGTGCTGAAATGTAACAGCACCCTTTCCATTGACAGCTTGATTTGGTTGTAAAATAGGACAAGAAATATCTTTAAATCTCCAGGCATAATATAATCATGCCACTCAATATTTTCACTGCCTTTTTTAAAAATCATAGTAACATCAGCAATTTTTGCCATTTTCCTGATGTCATTATCAATAAAAATTATCATGTAGGGCTTAGACCGATTCTACTTAGCCTGACAATCACTCTAAAGGGAGCTGGGGAATATCTACTATAAATTGAAAATGCTTTTATTAAGCATTATGTTACAGACATGTCACTGGTAAAAAAAAATATAATGGTACAATACACAGTTCATTGCAATCCAAACATGAAAAATGGTTAAAAAATTAAGTAAAAATCTGAACTTTTGTTTAGTAATCAAGTGAATACAACATAAATTGTATGTGCCCTTCCCAAACATGCAGTTAACATCCTTCAAGTATGAAACATGGCACATTATAAACTTCTTTATTCCACATTTCTTTTTCCAGAAGAAAAAACATGCATAAAGGTAGCATGACATATACAAGCATAATCTAATTGAGATAAAATATACATTTTCAAGATCAAATTCTACAGACTGAACCTCTTCTAAGTTTCAAAGTGTGTTTTTCAGTCTGTAAAATAACACTGGAAAGTTGTCACTTGAGCCATTGATGCTAAGGCTCCTTTTTTTAAACCACTCACTACAGTAATTTGAAATTATTAAAAAAGACCATTATTGGCAGCATAAATCAATAAACTGAAGTCACTTCCTGAAGTAGCTAATATGATACAGTTAACCCTGAAATATCAATATTATGATATACAATCAAAAATCAAATAAGAAGCTATCATCACCAGCAAACAGAAAAAAAAAAAGTAATGGCAAAATAGCTATGTAAATAGTGTTTAAACAAAAGAAGAAAGAAAAAAAAAAGTAAAGGATGGTTGAGCACTGGAACAGGCTCCCCACAGAAGTGCTCACAGCACCAAGCCAGAGTTCAAGAAGTGTTTGGACAATGTTTTCAGGCACATGTTTTGATTCTTGGGGTGCCTTGTACAGGGCCAGGAGTTGGATTTAATGATCCTGATGGATCCCTTCCAACTCAGCACATTCTGTGATTCTGTGATAAATGGCATAAAATTATTATGGTGAACACCTGAATTGTTCTGTAAGATTGGAGTGTTGGCACTTATCTATAGTGGTTTAAAAAACCCAGCGGTTTCTTATTGCTATGAAACAACTGCAAATTTGCTAAAATCTTGGCTACTGCAGCTTGCACTGTCCTTTACCTGAATGTCAAATCTTGTCCTAATTTCCAACAAGTCATCCCAGAACCTTTGCAACATTTAGTGCCATCTCATCTAACTTATTTAGGAACCTATCCACTATTATCATCAGTACTGGGAGAATCATGAAGTGGTTGGAGGTGTTGACTTTAAAATCTATCTGGTAAATTACAATCTACACTCTCTAACAAATGTCTATGTACAGGCATTTGAAGTTAGACTGAATATTGTATTTTCCATATCAAAGCATGTTTCTGTACAAAGAAAATAAGTAAACAAAGATGAATAATAAGAGTTTGAAACACATCCCTCTAAGAACAAAGTTAAGCCAGTTAAAATATTGATGCAATAATTCTAATAAAGACTAGCAAATCAGTTTGATTTAACTGGCGGCCATCAAAGTAATTTTGTTCTAAAAGATGTTAAAGCAAAATTCCCGTCTCTGAAGCCCAAACAAGCAAGTCAGAAGCTCACAAGCTGTATCTACTCCAGAATTCTAAGTGAATTTAGAATTTTCTATGTGATGGAACTGTTGCAACAGGGACAGTAAAAAACATGCTCAAGTGCCTGCAAGTTGTAACCCACTCAGAGGCAGGCACAGCAGAAAGGCACCTCTGGAGATAGCTCCACCCAGTCTTTTAACAAGCAGCAATTATCACCACCTGCCAACATCTCTACATCTTCTAGACATGCTTGGAAAAAAAAACAACACAAAAAAAACCCCCCAAAACCAAGGACTTTCACTCCCCTCTAAGTATCCAAAGCCACCAGATTTTTTTAAGTGTTCTCCAAGGATGCCACCCAAATACAGGTCTTAAAAGAAATATTTGAGTGAAAAAAACACACACATCCCAGACCTCAGAGGATTGAAGGGTGCTCAGTGGAGGAGCCACAGGCACTCAGACCAAAAGCAGACCAAAGAGAGGGGCTTATGCTGAGTTTGAGCTGCTCTCCAGCTTGCAATTTTCCCCAGTTCCACACAGGGCCTGCTTTGGATTCCTCAGTCTGTCGTAGCTCTTGCACTGAGTAGTTAAACCTATTTTAAAGTAATAGCATCTTGCTTTTGAAAATCCTTTAAAAATTAATAACTTCTGGTTTTACATTATGAATTTGTGCTTGTTAAAACCCTCCATTTCTTAAAGATGCAGCATGTCTCACAAATGTGTGAAATCATGAGGGTTCTTAATTAAATAGTGCCTCCAGCATGAGAGTCATTATCACTGCCAGCTCTGGAGTGACTTAGCTCCAAACTCCCTGGGGTCTGTGCCCATTCCCCAGTGGACTGGTACCCACATCACCAAAACCACCCTCCCAGCAGGACCTCACTGCTGCCACCTCAGAGACAACAAACACAGATTAACTGAGTTCCCCTACTGACTGTGCTGTCAGACTCAAAATTAGTGCCTCCAGAGGAGTCACAAGGAATATTAAAAGACTCCACAGGAGCTTTGTATTTCACCTGCTCTACGTGTCCTGTGGGTAGGTAAGTGTTGTTCAGCATCCAGTGTGTTTCCCATGGCAATTTCCAGTCTGTGTTTGCTTTGGAGATCAGAACCTCTTACTTCCTCTAGTTTGCATCAAGATTTATTTTGAGGTGCTTGCCTATTTCAAAATTATATCTAACAAGAAACAGTGTCAGGTGATTTTTTTTTTTACAGGCAGATTTTTAGCAGTTCTATATAAAGCAGCACAGCTGTATGAATGCTTCAGGAATTATGTGCAAGACATATTGCCTTACTTCAGTTAATAAAAATCTGTAACCAACTGCAGCCTCATGAAACCACAATTTAAAGAGATTACACTTTTAAATCATATCTCTGAAAATGAAAAGGTGGCATTGTCTCATTCTGCATTAATGCCAAACTCCATTTTTTTTTCCAAATTAAACTGGTACACTCCTATAATTTCTCAAACATCCATTCATCAAGGACGATACCCAATTAAACAAAGAAACAATACCTTCTTACCTCACAAATCTGCTGTTATCTCACAAAACTGCCAGAAATACAGATTTAATTGATTATTTTATAAAGCTGCTGAGCCAACATGGCTGAACCATTTTACTCCATCCTCTGTATCACCATAAACAGCAAGAGCTCTGTGCAGGACCTGTGAATTCAATGAGCATTTTGAAGACAAACTGAAATTGTTGCACTGCTGCAGCATGAGACTTACCTAACATAGTCTGTGTCATCTCTGAAGATGCATAAAATGGAAATCACTCACCCTGATTCAAATGATTGTATTCCTGGCAGTTTTGAAATAAAACCCTCATCATTTAATTGTAAACTGGGTGTACACTCTCTAAAAATTATTGAAGCAAAAATGATGAATTTTACAGATTCACTTACTGGACCAGACTTTCAATTGGAAAAGAAAAAAAGCGCCTGTGTTGGATTAGAGACAAATTTCCCTTCTAGCCAAGCTTAAAAGTAGATTAATTGGAGTAAGGAGAAAGAAAATAGTATTTTAAATATATTAGTCCTGCATGCTTCTTGTCTGACTAGATATATCACAAAAAGCACATAATTGTTTGCTATAATCAGAAATTAAATAAATCTAAAAAAACAATAATAGATGGGAAATAAATTACTCAAGATTCAACTTTTAAATTCATTTTTTTTTCCTTGAAAAATACGTAGTCCCTTTCTCACAAATAAATTTAGGGTATCTGTATTAAATGCAAAAATCCTGACACAGCGAGGTGGTGCCAGCTTTTGTCTATGTTACTGAGAGGTGAAAGGCTCCCAGTACCTCACGGGATGCTCTGTTCAGTAAAGAATATTATTGGATAGCTACCCAATTCTGCCTTCAATGATTGAAAGTAGATTACAGACAGGTGGATTTTCAACCAGCAGGCACTTCCTATGTACTCCTGTAACAAGTTCTGGGAAAGTATAGTGCCAGAGAAGCAATACAACAAGTCTGTAAATGGAAATATCACAGTTCCAGCTTTGCCAAGCTATTAGAACACCCAGGAAGCTAAAGAAAACATGGGATCCACTTCTTTTGCTGCTTTCTGCCTTTTTATCTCATGTACAGAGAAGTATTTTAAAGTTTAAGGGTTGTAGCAGATAGTTATCAACTTTGCCCTTAGGTGGTACAGCAACCTCGTTGAAAAATTGCTTTCAAAACCTATTACATTGCTGAGCATTTCAGCATTACTGCACTTGGTCTGCAACTATTTCCTTTGGCATATATGAATGTACTTTTTATTTAGAAAAATGCTTATTTTCTCTCTCTAATGCTCTCTCCTTTTTCTTCCCCTCATATGCCCTGAGAATTTCCAAAATCTCACTTTCATTTGTCCTGTTGTAGAAGGAATTCTCCAACCATTTTTCATCTTAATTGATCTAGAGTGATTCCAAAGCCTTATTTAAGGAACTAGCTGATTTCATTAATTAGTACTACTAGTTTGTCAAAGGTCTATATTAAAAATAAACAAACAAACAAAAAACCCAAACAAACCCCCAAACCACTCTATTCCTACTCAGTGGGTTTTACTTTTATTTAAATGGAGCGAGCAGCAACCACTCAATCCAAGGGTACTCTGAACCTGTTTCTTACAACTGCAGCTTTGAAACCTCTGTTCTCCATTAAGAAATCCTCTTCATACCCCAGGACACAACCTTTTAGCACCATGTTTTTTGCCTCCAGGAGCACTAACAACATTTGTAGATTGAGCCATACCCAAAGGTGAGGAGCCTGCAGCAGAAACATTGCACCACCACTCTAGTAGGAACAGCTCCAGTTCCTATTACTGCAGGGAAGAACCAAAGACATCCCTACTGATTCTCAGCACTCTATCACTTCAAGCACTTCTTCCCCAGCTTAAAACCTTCTGCCTCAATTATCCCCACCTCCTTGTTAGGTGTAAGCAAGTAAGCAAGAGGCTTCAGTGGGTGATCAATCAGAGCAGTACTAATCACAAGAAAGGCTTACTCTCCCCTTTCTTCTTTCTTTACTTGGGAAAGTTTCTTTACTTTACATGCTCTAATTTTATTTATTATTTTTTTGCTTTACATTTCCTTTATGATACCAGAGATCCAAATTGAATTCCCTGTCCCAATTTATGCTTGGAGGAATTTAATAGACTGGGCCTGAAGGAGAAGCAGGCAACAATATAATTCTGTTTATTGTAGGATAATATTTCTTAGCAAAACAAGAGCAGCGGTTTGAAGTTTTTGTGTAGATTTAAATACAATTTTCTTTGGTGCAACAACTGGACTTACTCAAATTGTAGTTGTGAGATAAAAAACTGGACTTACTCAAGTTGAAGTTGTGTATTTGCAAAACATTAATGCACTTTTACAAAGTTTGTGTTTGAAATCCTCTCTGGATTTTTTAATAGACTTTTTTTTTTGTATTAGTAATTTTGTTATCTCAACGAGAATGAAAAAGCTATAAAGTATTTAATTTAAGAATTTAATTTCAAACAGACAGGAGTGTACTTTAAATTATAAATAGGAAAACTGAATGATAAAAAATATCCTTTTATTACTTTCTAAGTACAGTAATAACACTTGCTACCTTGGGCCACAAGATTATTGGCAACCAAAGTTTTAATCATCAAAATAGAAAGATTTTGTGTGCCTGGGAGATAGTTGTTTCTCTGCTACAATACATATCTTGATATTTTGAGCTTTGGCTAATAAACATTTAATAATTATTTTATTAAAAGTTATTGTCCTTGGGGCTTGCTTTTGATGTGTACCATATAAAACAGGTGTCTTGTATTATTTTACTGACACTGGGGCTTTCCTGTTTGCACAGAGCTTAGAATTATTAGTTTGGAATCCAGTTGCTATCTTTGTTATTGCTTTGTAAAGTTCTAATTAGAATTTGGGGAATCTAAAGAAGCAATATGCTTCGTGAATAGTGCTGTGTCTTTTAAATGTGTGATTGCTATTCACCTGCTTTTGCTTGTTTTATTAAGCAGAGGACAGCAAAGAAATGTGCACGTAATCTTGTATATTTGATCTTCGTGTTTGGAAGGAATTTATTAACAATAAGAATATGGGATGACAATCAGTATCCACTTTGAAGGAGTTAGAAAGGGGATGGCATTTATTAAAGAGATTGCCTGAGCAGATTCTGTATTAAAAAAAAAAA
>VWYP01011582.1:0-84968 GCA_013400435.1 Pycnonotus jocosus
GCAGCTGAGGCAGCGATGGTGTCTCCCACCTTGGGGGACCATGGGGTGGCCCGGGAGCTGAGGCCGCGACCGAGCCTCCCGTGTGGTACCGATCGGGGTAACCCGGGTGCTGAAGCAGCGATGGTGCCCCTCCTTTCGACACCGATTGTGGTGGACCGCGAGCCGCGGCAGCGATCGAGCCATCGTTTAGCACCGACCGGGGGGCTCAGGGTGCTTGGGCTCCGATAGAACCCACCGAGCGGCACCGATCGGGGTGCCCCGGGAGCTGAGGTAGCAATAGTCCCCCGCTTTGAGGCCCATGGCTGGTTCCCGGGAAGCTGAGGCAGGGACCGAGGCATCGTTTGGCACCGATCTTGGTGACTCGAGAGCTGAGGCAGCGATGGTGTCCCACCTTTGACACCGATCGGGGTGCCTCGGGAGCTGAGGCAGGGACCCAGCCATCGTGTGGCACCGATCGGGGGGACCCGGCTGCTGAAGCAGCGATGGTGCCATTGTTTAGCACCGGTCGGAGTGCTCAGGGTGCTGGGACATCGACAGAACCTCCCTGGGCGGCATCGTTCGGGGTGCCCCGAGAGCTGAGGCAGCGACCGAGCCATCGTGTGGAACCTATCAGGGTGCTCAGAATGCTTGGGCACCGATAGACACCCCCGTCTGACACCGATCGGGAGGCACCGATCGGGATGCCCCGGGAGCTGAGGCAGCGATAATTCCCCCGCTTGGAGGCCCATGGGTGCTTGGGTGCTTGGGCACCGATAGAACTCCCCGGACGGCACCGATATGGGTGCCCCAGAAGCTGAGGTACAGACGGAGCACCCGTGTTGCACAGACTGGGGTGCCCCGGGTGCTGAGGCAGGGACCGTGCCATCGTTTAGCACCGATCAGGGAGCTCAGGGTGCTGGGACATCGACAAAACACCCCGGGTGTCACCGATCGGGGTGACCGGGTGCTAAGGCAGCAATAGTCTCCCCGCTTGGAGGCCCATGGTGAATCCCGGGGAGCTAAGACAGGGACCGAGGCATCGTTTGGCACCGATCGGGGTGCCCCGAGAGCTCAGGCAGCGACGGTGTCCAGCCTTTGACACCGATCGGGGTGCCCCGGGAGCTGAGGCAGCGATCGTGCCCCCCCTCCCCCGCCTTTGATACGGATCGTGTTGCCCCAAGAGCTGAGGCAGCGACGGACCCTGCCGTAGTGGCACCGATCGGAGTGCCCCGAGAGCTGAGGTCGCGCTAGCGACACCGTTTGGCACCGATCGGGGTGCCCTGAGAGCTCAGGAAGCGACCGAGCCATCCTGTGGCACCGATCGAGGTGCCCCGAGAGCTGAGGCAGCTACCGAGCCATCCTGTGGCACTTCTCGTGTTGACCCGGGCGCTGAGGCATCGACGGAGCCCCCCGTGTGGCTGACCCGGGTCCTGAAGCAGCGATGGTGCCCCCCCTCCAACACCTATGGGGGTGCCCCGAGAGCTCAGGCAGCGACCGAGCCAACCTGTGGCACCGATCCGGGTGCCCCAGCAGCTGAGGCAGCGATGGTGTCCCCCACCTTGGGGGGCCGATCGGGGTGCCCCGTGAACTGAGGCGGCGACCGAGCCCCCCGTGTGGCACCGATCGGGCTGACCCGGCTGCTGAGGCAGCGATGGTGCCATCGTTTAGCACCGGTCGGAGTGCTCAGGGGGCTGGGACATCGACAGAACCTCCCTGGGCGGCACTGCTCGGGGAGCTCCGAGAGCTCAGGCAGCGAACGAGCCACCGTGTGGCACCGATCGGGGTGCTCAGAATGCTTGGGCACCAATAGAAGCCCCCGGGGGTACCAATCGGGGTGCCCCGGGAGCTGATACAGTGACTGAGCCATCGTTTAGCACCGATCAGGGTGACCCGGGAGCTCAGGCAGCGATAATCCCTCGCTTGGAGGCCCATGGGTGCTTGGGTGCTTGGGCACCGATAGAATCCCCCGGACGGCACTGATCGGGGCGCCCCAGAAGCTGAGGTACAGACGGACCCCCCCGTGTTACACAGACTGGGGTGCCCCGGGTGCTGAGGCAGGGACCGTGCCATCGTTTAGCCCCGATCGGGGTGCTCAGAATGCTTGGGCACCGATAGACACCCCCGTCTGACTCCGATCGTGGTGACCCGTTGGGCTAAGTCAGCGATGGTGCCCCCCGCCTTCGACATGCATCGGGGTGCGCCAGGAGCTCAGGCACGGTCCGAGCTATGGTTTAGCACCGATGGTCGTGCTCAGGGTGCTGACACACCGGCAGAACTCCGCGGGCGGCACCGATCGGGGTGACCTGGGTGCTGAAGCAGCGATGGTGACCCTCCTTTCGAAACCGATTGTGGTGCCCCGGGAGCCGAGGCAGCAATCGAGCCATCGTTTAGCACCGATTGGGGTGCTCAGGGTGCTTGGGCTCCGGTAGAACCCACCGGGCGGCACCGATCGGAGTGCCCTGGGAGCTGAGGCAGTGATAATACCCCCGCTTGGAGGCCCAGGGGTGCTTGGGTGCTTGGGCACTGATACAATCCCCTGGACGGCACCGATCTCGGTACCCCTGGAGCAGAGGTACAGACAGAGCCCCCCGTGTTGCACAGACTGGGGTGCCCCGGGTGCTGAGGCAGGGACCCAGCCATCGTTTAGCACCGATCAGGGAGCTCAGGGTGCTGGGACACCGACAGAACGCCCCGGCGGGCACCGATCTGGGAGTGCAGGGTACTGAGGCAGCGACTGAGTCATTGAGTGGCACCGATCGGGGTGCCCCGAGAGCTGAGGCAGCCACTGAGCCATCGTTTAGCACCGATCGTAGTGCTCAGGGTGCTTGGGCACCGATGGAACCATCTGTTAGGAACGACCGTGGTGCCCTGGGAGCTGAGGCAGCGATAGTCCTCCCACCTTGGGGCCCCATGGGGTGCCCCAAGAGCTGAGGCAGCGACCGAGCCATCGTCTGACTCCCATCGTGGTGACCCGTGCGCTAAGTCAGCGATGGTGCCCCCCGCCTTCGACATCCATCGGGGTGCGCCGGGAGCTTAGGCAGGGACCGAGCTATGGTTTAGCACCGATGGTCGTGCTCAGGGTGCTGACACACCGGCAGAACTCCACGGGCAGCACCGATCGGGGTGCCCCGGGAGCTGAGGCACCGATCGTGCCCCTCTCTCCCTCCCCCACCTTTGACACCGATCGTGTTGCCCCAAGAGCTGAGGCAGCCACGGACCCTGCCGTAGTGGCACCGATCGGGGTGCCCCGAGAGCTCAGGAAGCGACCGAGCCAACCTGTGGCACCGATCGGGGTGCCCTGGGAGCTGAGGCAGCGATAATCCCCCCACTTGGAGGTCCATGGGTTCTTGGGTGCTTGGTCACCGATAGAACCATCGGGTAGCAACGATCGGGGTGCCTCAGGAACTGAGGCAGCGACCGAGCCATCGTTTAGCACCGATCGGAGTGCTCAGGGTGCTGGGACATCGACAGAACCCCACGTGTGGTACCGATCGTGGTGCCCCGAGAGCTGAGGCAGCGACCGAGCCACCGTGTGGCACCGATCAGGGTGCTCAGAATGCCTGAGCACCGATAGAAGCCCCCGGGGGGTACCGATCGGGGTGACCCGGGAGCTGATANACCGCTCGGGGTGACCCGGGAGCTGATACAGTGACTGAGCCATCGTTTAGCACCGATCAGAGTGCCCTGGGAGCTGAGGCAGCGATAATCCCCCCGCTTGGAGGCCCATGGGTGCTTGGGTGCTTGGGCACCGATAGAACCCCCCCGGACGGCACCGATAGGGGTGCCCCAGAAGGTGAGGTACAGACGGAGTCCCCCGTGTTACAGAGACGAGGGTGCCCTGGGTGCTGAGGCAGGGACCGTGCCATCGTTTAGCACCGATCAGGGAGCTCAGGGTGCTGGGACACCGACAGAACGCCCCGGCGGGCACCGATCTGGGAGTGCAGGGTACTGAGGCAGCGACTGAGTCATTGAGTGGCACCGATCGGGGTGCCCCGAGAGCTGAGGCAGCCACTGAGCCATCGTTTAGCACCGATCGTAGTGCTCAGGGTGCTTGGGCACCGATGGAACCATCTGTTAGGAACGACCGTGGTGCCCTGGGAGCTGAGGCAGCGATAGTCCTCCCACCTTGGGGCCCCATGGGGTGCCCCAAGAGCTGAGGCAGCGACCGAGCCATCGTCTGACTCCCATCGTGGTGACCCGTGCGCTAAGTCAGCGATGGTGCCCCCCGCCTTCGACATCCATCGGGGTGCGCCGGGAGCTTAGGCAGGGACCGAGCTATGGTTTAGCACCGATGGTCGTGCTCAGGGTGCTGACACACCGGCAGAACTCCACGGGCAGCACCGATCGGGGTGCCCCGGGAGCTGAGGCACCGATCGTGCCCCTCTCTCCCTCCCCCACCTTTGACACCGATCGTGTTGCCCCAAGAGCTGAGGCAGCGACGGACCCTGCCGTAATGGCACCGACCGGGGTGCCCAGAGAGCTGTGGCAGCGTTAAAGACACCGTTTGGCACCAATGGGGGTGCCCGGAGAGCTGAGGCAGGAGCTCAGTTCCTGGGCGGTACCCTCGCCGCATCGAGCCTGCCCCGCCTCCTCCTTCGTTGCGCCTCCCCCCAGCCCAAGATCTTATTTAGCTGGCGGGGGGTTTCAACCCCACTGCCAGCGGCGCCTGGGGAATCGGCGGGGCTCTCGGAGGCCAAAGGACGGCAAAGCAGGAGCACAGCAATCAGAACTGCGGGAAGGGGCTGTGCTGCAGCACCGAAACCGAAACCACGGTGGCGATCCCGCTCTGCCAAGGTATCGCCGTCGCTGCGTGACCCGATTTGCGGTGGTCGGGGGGCTGCCGGGGTGACAGGCTCCGAGGGGTGGTGGCCCGGCGGGGGTGCGGCGCTTCTTCTCACCCATCCCGCAGCACCGTGGAGAAGCTCCTGGGCACGGGGAAGGGGAAGCGGNCCCGATTCCCATAAGGAATGCACACTTTTGTGACCAGAACCGACTGTAACACATTTGCACAGGTACTGGCCACTGCACAGACCCCATCCTTTCCTCTTCCCACGCTGCCTCTGCTCCTGTGAAAACTTGTGTTGCATAACACCTTTGTTTCCCTTGTATTGGCTTCTCCTCCCTGTACCACGAAATCCTTTCTGTAACCGGCTGACGATCTGACACAGGTATTCTCTTTGCTATTTCCAAAAGGAAAAAAGAAAAAAATTTCCTTAATTAAAAGATACATCAGCTGAAAAACCTGAGTAGAAGGGAAAGGTTTAGATGGAGTGGGTTATGATATTTACAGCAACAGATCAGAAAAACCCTGACAGCTTTTGAAACATCATATTGACAATATTGACACAGGCGATATTTTTGTTACCAGCTGTAGCAAGCCTTCTATTTGTCTCCTGTTACTCATTTGGGAATATCAGCTTTGGCATCTTTATTCCTCTCACTTACTGGCTGATAACTCATTTGTCAAGAGTTTTGCTGCTTGTAAACGTACTCATATTCTCCAATAAAGTTTGCAGCACCTCTTAAGAACTTAGGTGCTGGGAGAATCATTAGACTACAAAGGCTGCAATTAATTTTTTTTTATATTACTGTGCTAATGGGCTCAGTGTTCCTCCTTAATCATGCAGGTCACATTAAATCAGTTATAAATCGTTAGAACGGAGCAAAGCACATTTGAACAATGATTAGGGATATGACTCTGACCTAATGTCCAGGTTATGATTCTTGTGAATTTAAAAGCCCTTTTGGAGTTAGAGGAGAGGACATAACCATGGTGTTAAAAAGAAAAATGTCACAAACCCACTTAGCACACTTCTGTCTTTTTCTAAAGATCACCAGTCATACTGGTGGACAGAAATTCCTCTCTTCTAGCAGGAATTCAAAATTTTCATACTACATATTGGTGCTTGGTAAATATGAACTGAACATAACAAATGCTCAGAATAGTATATGGAAAAACTGCTTTATAATTGATCAAGTATACAGGTGCAGACTACTTCACAAAACGTAAATTAACCACTAGAAGCATGCATAGCTTCTGTAAGGGTTGGCTAAATTAAGCTACAAGATTTCTCTTAACCACAGATACATAATGCATGAATTGGTGTGTCCTAAGTACTGAGGATACATATATATTACCCTTATCTCAATAAGAACAGTAAGGTTGGAATTAACCTGAGTCTTTGAGCTTCTGTCCTTGCTTTTTATCATCTGACATTTCAAGGTATCATAAGCCAATATCTCATGCTAAATAGCATACCAAAATAACTAGTCTTTGCTTTAAAGCCTGGCTGGACATTGTTTTCCTGTGATAGTCATTTGACAAAACAAACCCCAAAACTTTGGGTTTGAAATAAGTCATTAGATCAGAGAAGTTCTGTTCAGAGTACTTAATTACTTAAGAACAGCAAAAAAAGCAGTAGCATCTTACCACGCCTAAGGGGAAAGGTTCCCTCCCATCTAATAATAAAATTCCTTCTTCTTGAATGGTACCTAGCTCACTTCAGCAGATACATTGTGGTTTTAGAAGTTATTACTTCTTCTGAATTTTCAAGACTTCGAGTTATAGTGCCTACATGTGGCTTGTAAATAGGAACAAGGTTCTATTTATTGCAGTTTTGGGCAGAGAGATTTTTTGCCAGGTTATATTGTATTGAATGCCAGTCCCAACCTATCAGTGGTATTAATGCAACTTTAGAGATTCACCCTTTAAAAATACACTTCTACTTTGTATTCACAAGAAAAGCATGTGCAAGTCTTATAAATACTACTTACATGCATAATTGCTGCTAGCATGGAAAAATTAACATACATAAGTGACTTCAAACCAATTTTTGGAAGGGAGACCCAGATAAAGAAGCAAGATGTTAGTTTATGCTGTGTTTGACTCTCATGACTGAATTTAGGCCCTTGTGATATCCACCCCATCTGCACAAAAGTCAGTATGACCACACCAACAAATCCAGAAAACCATCACCAGAAACTTCCAGGGAGATGAAAGCTCAGCTATGAAAACAGCAATGGCACTGCTATGAATCCTTCTTGGCACTGCTATGAGTAATTTGATTAATTTTGGCTATTTGATTGGCTGTAAAGGAATTTTATAAAATCCAAACAAAACAGAAACCCCCAAATAAACAAAACAACCACAGAACAAACAACCACTAAAAAAACCCCCCAAAACTCTACCACAACAAACAAAACAGGAAAAAAAAATCCTCTAATCATTTTTAGGCATAGCAGGACTTACCTTCTTACTGAATGAATGCAGCCATACCCTCAGGCCTGTGCTCATAATGCTGGCCAGCACTGCAGCAAAACCAAACCTGCATCTTTTTGGAGGCCATAAAGCCAAAGCATAAAACTCTGAAGACAGGACACTGCTTTGGGTGTAGGGAGGTTGTTCCCTATCTGTACTACAACAGCCCATAGAGTCTCTATCTGTACTTTGAAGAGAAATCTCTTGCTCTATCTCTTCCACAGGCAGAATTTATTTATTAAAAAAAAAAAATCAAACAAACCAAGTTATTCTTCCCTGTTTTGGTTTGTCAGTATTGAACTGATCAGACCATTTCCAACTCAGCACTGAAATGTCTTTCTTCCATCAGGTACCTACTTTCCACACACACAAACTCCTTAGTTCCCAGCCTCCTCAACTATTGCTGATAGTGGCACTTAGAGGTGATGTCTTTTTCCCAGCTCTCCCTGTCTGTGTCGTAGTTACCCAAGATGAGTGGAAAGTGAACAGCCCTGACAGTCTCTTGGACTTTGTCTTTTCTCAGCAAATTCCTTCTTTACCTGATGTAAGGTGCTTAAGTTAAAATCTTAATGAGGGAAGGAAAAGGAGAGCCTGTTGGCTTGCACCAGTGCTAGCAAAGCAGCTTGCTGACATTGCAGAAGGCAGGGGCTGTGTAGCCTGGGAAACATATTAGGCAAGAGAATACCCCAGCTTTATCAAAGGATTAAAATTATTCTGTCATCCACTGGCATTTACTTATCTATTAATTCCCCATTTCATAGCATCTCCCAAATTCTCTTTTTTTCTTGATGCACTTAGGAGTCACTACAAACTCTCACAATTTCTTGGTTCCTCTTCTTTTTAATGGGCAGAGGAGACGTTGCCATCCATATTTCTTCCTAGTATTTGTCTCAAGTTCATGGGCAAATAAGTTTCCCATAGAAGCTGAGTCCTTAATTTCACCCTCCAGAGGAACCCTTTTTATGGTTGTTTGGTTTAAGCTTTAAGCAAACTGTTTAGACCTAGGTTTGCAAAAATGCCTAAAAGGTAGCTTAGAGTTATATAAGAATCTGGGCACTTGACAGGCCCATGTTCAGGCAATTCAGAAAACAAGATACCTATCACAATCATTAGACACTACCTGCCTTTGGGACCATGGCTCTTGATTTTTCTGGGGTTTGGATTTTGCACATATGAAGTGTAGGGACAGTACCAATCTACTGCATATTGTATGGATAAAAAATATTTATCAACAGCACTTTGAGATCCTCATGTGAAGAAATGGTTTTACATCAACTGAATATAACTGTAGTGGGTTGACAGGATAAATCATTGTGGTCTTTAGGTCTGATTCTGTGAGAACCACAGCATTTTTGGTTTCCAGCTGAGCATTCATAAGGGTAATGAGAGTTTATGTTTCTGTCCTACTCCTTAAACATACACTTATTTAGTGGAACAGCTAAGTGCTTTCAATTACACTTATTTTTCCTCCTTTATACTGCAGGTCCAGAAGCACGAGGGTGCTTGATTTTGTTTTAATTGCTAAGCCACAAAGACTGCAGCCATGTCTCTGGAAGACATCCACATGAACACCAAGGATTTGCTTGAAAAAAAACAATTAGATGCTGGAGGATTTGGAGTAATTTCTTTATGCTTTCACAAGAAACATGGATATGTAGTATTAAAAAAAGTGTATACAGGACCACAGCGCACTGAGTAAGTTACAGATCTCAGTTCTGCTTTTCATTTCAGTTAGTTCTAAGTCCTCTAAAATCAATTAAGATAAATCTAAATGGGGTGTAATAATTTCAAGTCTTTGGATTCTGGAGATACTTTATGTGGGGAAAAGAAAACAATGCTAACAGCTGTCCCACAAATTTTCTTTTTTTCCCCTCTCAAGACAACTTTTTTAGTTATAACTCATAATTCCAGTGAAGTTCCTGGTTTTTGTTGCAAGATGAGCAGTATTGGGAATTGTTAAGACTGAGGACTCTTGCACACTTAAGGAAATGCAGGAACTCAGTGGCCACGTGATATTTTCAAACTTGCAGATATGTTTTAAATTAAATTATCCAACTGTAGATGTCCACTAGGAACTAAACACACATAAATTATCAGCAGGACTCCAACCTCATGTGTGTTGATACCACAAATGTAACCCCCTCTCCCTTAAGCAAAAGCAGAGTGAGCCAAGCCCACTGATTTAATTCAAGGATTGAATTAGCTGTTGATTTCAGTGGATTCAGGTCACATTGCAGCTCTGCTACCTCACAGCCATAACAATCCTAAAACTCTCCCATAAGTCATCCACTAGAGAGAGACAAAATTCCATGTATTTTCTACTTTGGGCTATGATAAATAAATTAACTGACATTTTATTTTGCTGGTGGAAAGCAAATTAAGAGATTCTAGTAGTTTGCTGCCTGTAATGACAGTTTGGGATGACCACAGTTAAAATGGACAAGTCTGCCAAGTGTATTTTTGGGTTTTTGTTTTTATTTTTTCATTACACAGGCTCATAATTTTGTTATTTCTTAAAATATTGAACCAAAAGTCTTTAGCAGTTTTTTTAACTGAGCCTAATGCAAACAAAACAATAAGTTTCCTCTCTGGTAATATGGAGGAACACAGATGGAGAAAGCAGTTTCCTTTTATGTCAGGGGGTAGGAAAGCATTAGCAAGCAGTATAGTTTCAAGATTTTCTTACTTCATTTTGTCTGATGACTAGAACAAGAACAATAATAAAAATATCACCCCTTCTATTAATTACGTAATGGATATTATCATTTTTTTAAGACCCTTAGTGAGCTCCCAGCTATGTACCTGTGATTATTGATGGGTTATACTGAGGCAGAGGTAAAGAGTTAGGCTTTTAATTCATCTTAAACCAGTAATTGTTAGCAAATGCTGTCATCATTTAGTATGTGTGTGGTTCCCGTGTAAGAAATCCATTTTGAACATGAAGCCCTTTGGAAACAAGAGCTTTTATAAGTTTCCCGTACAAGAAGTAGTGGAGTGGATCTTGAGCCTCCTTGTTCCAAGGCTCTTTCAGCTCTGCCCAGACCTCACCTCAGTTTAAAGATTTGGACATCCACAACCACCTACAAGAGGAATGCTTATGCAGTTTCTGAAAAGCAGGCCTTAAAATCAGACTGAGCAGTCAGTTGCTGTGTAAGGCATTTGAGCAGAATCTTAGAAAATATAACCTGGCATAAACAAATCAGTATCAATTCAAAATCAGCTGAAGGTATGGTTAACCTTGCAGGGGTTCTGGGGGTGTTGACATTTTTGGCCATGGTTTTCATCATGAATCCATGTGATTTTCATCCCTTTGTTCTTTCTAGGCTGGCATCTAAATTCAGTGTAATTTCTGTTTTACAGGTACAATGTTTCCCTGCTTGAGGAAGGCAGGATTATGCGCAGACTGCAGCATGACCGTGTGGTAAAGCTACTCGGTGTCATTTTGGAAGATGGAAACTACTCACTTGTGATGGAGTATGTGGACCGGGGGAACATGATGAAAGTGCTACGCAATGTGAGCAATTACTTCACCCCTAAGGGTTGGTGAGCTGCTTGAAAGGGGCAGGATGTTACTGCCATATCCAAAGAATAGAGTCTTTAAATTCTTACTCTTCTTTTTGTATTAAAAAGCCAGTGGCAGCACTGCCTTCTCTAGAGACAGCAGACAATGACAATGGCTTTCTTGTGCATCACAGAGGAGCAGACCAATTACAGATTAAAAAGTTCTAGAAGTGGCTGTAGAGATATGTGGAAAATTTGCTAAATATGTAGCAAATATTTGTAAATATGGAGTGATTCTAGAATTATTTTAATTTAATTTAATGCCAAAATTTCGATCCAAGAAGGACCTTAGATCCATAGAATATCCCTAGTTGGAAGCGACCTTGAAAGATCAAGTCCAACTTGAACGGGACAACCCCAAAAATCACAACCAACCTCTGAGTGAAGAATCTTCTCCTAATATCCAACCTAAACCTTGCCTAATCCAGCTTCATGCCATTCTGACAGGCCCTATCGCTGATGGCTAGAGAGAAGAGATCAGTGCCAGTCCCTCTGCTTCCCATCATGAGGAAGCTCTTGACCATGACGAGCTATTCATTCCCTCAGTCTCCTCTGGGCTGAACAGACCAAGTGACCTCAGCCCTTCCTCTTATGGCTTCCCCCCAGATTTTTCACCATCTTTGTGCCTTCCTTTGGAGGCTTTCTAATTGCTTTAAATCCTTCTTAAATTGTGGCCAAACCTGCACACAGTATTCAAGGTCAGGCCATACCGGTGTGGAGTAGAGTGTGACAGTCACCTCCCTCAACCTGCTGGTGATGTAGGTTTTTCTAACCATAGCTTAGGCAGAGGTACTCTTCACACTGAGGAACTTTTTTTAAAGACTGAGTTTTAATTTGATTCTTGTAGTTGCATTTTTTAATAGATTGCACTTCTTGTTCTTTCTTTTAGCTCTCACTACCTTTGTCAGTGAGAGGGCGTTTCGTGCTGGAGATCACAGAAGGAATGCTTTATCTGCATGAGCAAGGCTTTGTACACAAAGACCTAAAACCAGAAAACATCCTTGTGGACAGAGACTTCCACATTAAGGTACTTGTTAGCATGTGAATGGAGAAGGCTGGTGATTTGGGTTGAATGACCCATTTCAGCTATGCTGGTTTCTAACTTGGTGGAATTGGTAGATGAATGCTTTTGTAGTTTAGTGAGCTACCACTGAGAGAGTGTTAGCCCTGGATCACTGAATAATGGTGTCCCATACAACCTCTGAGTCTGAGATTTGCACAGTACTCCTCCAACTGTGAAAAAAAAAAATCCCTAAGGGCATTAAAAATAGTATTTTTGAGAATTAACAAGCTATAAATAACAAAAAATTTGAAAGCTGAAACAAATGTTACTACAGAGTTTGAAACAAACTAGAATTTTTATGGATAATGTCTTCTGTCCTTTATTGCCATAATTTCTCCTTCTGCTTTCACTTCCTTTTTTAATTCCTTTCTTTATTTTGTTATCTTCTCCTCTCTTGTATCTCTCTTTTCTCTTAGTCATCATTTTAAAATTACATCCAGGAGCTACAAAAAAGACCCATCAGTGCACTACTTCAAAGAATGGTTTATAAGCCTATTCCAAAGCCCTTCTATTAACTTTAGTGTGGTTTTGGATCAAGACACTTAAATATAGAGGCTACTGTGGAATACAGAGGCTACTTGAGGCAAATTTGCAGCAGTCCTCTTCAAATATCCAGTCTCTGGTCAAGGTGACTTGTTGAAATAATCATCCCATTACAGTTTGAAACTATAGTATAAATTTATGTGAAGAGAACTATAATTTTTTATTTCTCACACATAAATTAGTGAGAAGTTCTTTGGCAATGTTAATATATTAGTAAGTGCAGTATGAGCAGCTTGCAGATAAGAATTATAAATTTATTTATTTTCCAAAAATAAAAACCCCATCATGATCTGCTTTAAATGTAAATTGTATGGGGAGTTGGGTTTCAGCTCACTTACATGGACAGGACCAAACTAGGCTATCATCACATTTCATGACAAACTGATCTGGAACATGGGATCATTCAGAATCAGATAAGACTTTCTTAAGCAGCTTAATGAAAAGTATAATTTAAGGCAGCTATTGTATGATCTATCTGCTTGAATGTGTCTAACATTGTCAATAATTAGAAAGGGAAATTGTACATGTACAGGAGATTGTACATGTAGAAAGATTTATTTCATATTGTTCTCTATCACTAGAACTCCTCTCACTTGGAGACATGAACCTGGACTCCTACTTCCTCAGCAGAATGTCACCTAGATTTTCCTCTGAATGCACAACCTCTAAACGTAGCCCAAGGCTTCAGAAATTCAAGAGGAACAACAAGCTAGTTAGAGGCAATAAGAGAGAAAAGTGAGGCAAAGTGTCACCTCAGTTTTATCTGAAGTAATTGAGTTACCCAGCTCCGTTGGACAGCTGCCTGTGGCCAAGAGAAATAGGCCCATTTTCTTTCAGCTTTCCTCTCCTGTTGACTTCCTATTCCCTTGTGTTAGCACTGGTGTTAATCTGAACACCCTGCCTTGATTTAGGAAGCCAAACCAGCAGATTACCATTTATCTTGTTGGCAGTGCTATTCTTCTGTTGAGGAGCACTTGGTTCAGCAAGCTGCTTGACTGCCTTGCACCAGGTCTTCCCAGCTAAGTGTCAGTGCTGGAAAAAGAGGAGCAGAGGGAGCACATAATAGAAAACTGGAGGGAAGGATTACTTTCTTCACCACCAGCCATTTGTCTTGTTGCAAAACTGCACCCTAAAATTTCAGTAATACCACACTGTCAAGTACACAGTACCCAGGTGTCTCTGCTTTAATTTATTCCATGCTATTCTTTCCCATGTCTCTTTGTCATACATATCACCTCATTTTAGATCCTCTTCTTTCCCTTTTCTGAAGGAAGATCTGAGGTGGTTGAGTTAAATGGAATCTGAGTGGAAAGGGCAGTAAGGGATGAGGCATATCTGCCCATCTCATTGATTGATTCTAGGTTTGAATCTTAAATTCTTTTCCTATAAATCTTCTGTTCTCCCATGAGTACTGCAAGCAGACCTCAAATGTGATTGTCAATATAAGTGAAACCAAATTTCTTCTAGCCTCACATTGTGCAAGTGTTCCACAATTAATAATAAAAGTTCAGCCTAATGGCTCCCAATTGGCAGTGATCCTTTATTTAGGACAAAACCCAAACCAAACAATTGTTACAAATGATTCAAATCCCAAGTGGGAATTAGTAAATAAAATGTAATTTAAACCCATTAAAATTACAGACCAAAGGGGGGGTGAACAGCACTGGGAGCTCGATGGGACTCCTTCTGCCCACAAGAGGCTCAGCTCACAACATCACCTCCACCTTTTATACCTTGAGATTGTATCAGTCTCATTAATATTCATGAGTCCTTATATGCCCTGGCCCCACCCACAGTCTGTAGCTTTGCCCAAATATGGACACTTGGCTCCTCACAAGGCCTGTCAATCAGTCCTTCCCTGCCTTTCATTGATGGAGCCTTTCTTGTATCCTGATTGGTGCTGCCATGTTACCCTGCAAGGACTCCCTGCAGCAAGTGCCTCCTGCTCCCTCCCGCCTCTCACAAACTGTTTTCCCCACATGTTTTTACAGCCCTGTCAGCCAGAGCTGCCGGGCAGTAACCACAAAAGGGGAGGGCAGGATTGAAGGGAGAACAGAAAAGGGTTCAAAACTATACTGTAACAACAAAAGTATATGTCAAAAGAACTGTAAACCCCAACAAAACTTCTCCCCACCATACTCAACAACTCTTCCTCATTTTCATGCACCAATCCACATGCACCAAACCACACCTTATTCATAAAACAAACAAACAAAAAAGAGAAAAAAAAATTGTTTTCCTTTCTTAAGTTGTATTTTTTTCACTATTTAATTTTTAGATAAGTTATGAGATTAGTATTAAGTCTTGATAAAACTGAGCACTGCATGCATTACTTATTTGTTTCCTCTTCATTAGAGTGCTAGTTCTGATGTGTCTCATTTTTCAGATTGCAGATCTCGGCGTTGCCTCCTTTAAAAGCTGGAGTAGGCTGACCCAAGAAGAAACTGTCCGACAGAAGCAAATGAAGAGCACATGCCAGAACCATGCTGGGACTCTTTTCTATATGGCCCCAGAACATTTACGCTGTGTTAATGTTAAACCCGTGGAGAAATCAGATGTTTACAGCTTTGGCATTGTGATCTGGGCAATTTTTGCCAACAAAGAGCCATACGAAAGTATGTTACTTCCCAAAGGAAGTTACAAATATTAAGCATTGAACGTTATTAAGATTAGTAGATTGCATCACCCATGGCCTAGA
Source organism: Pycnonotus jocosus (assembly GCA_013400435.1). Taxonomy (NCBI): domain Eukaryota; kingdom Metazoa; phylum Chordata; class Aves; order Passeriformes; family Pycnonotidae; genus Pycnonotus; species Pycnonotus jocosus. The sequence goes on from VWYP01011582.1 coordinate 15,103, forward strand.
ATAGCACTGGTTTAGCACCTTACAGCTAGTGAGAGGAATTAGTGCATCATTCCTGACTTCTAAGCATGGACAAGAACATCTGAATGAAATGGAACCATGAGCTGAATCTACTCACATCTACATGGTGTGGGCACAAACCAGACTTGGTGGCAGAAATTAGGCAAACCTCAGGTGGGCCAGGATGGAAACTCTGATGGACACTATTTCCTGAGGTGGACTAGTTACACATGGAAATGAGAATGATCTCACAGTCAGTTACTGATGCTCAGCTGTGTAGTGCTGATGAGAATTCTCAACATGCACCAGTGGGCTTATGTAGAACAATAGGAACCAACTGTGGAATTCCAGAGTAACACATCTATAATTTTGAATTGATTTTTTGCTATTTAAATGGCTAAACATTGCTTGCGTGGCCATCTTTGTGTTCATGTCTAGCACAGAGCTGATGCACCTGAGATGCAGGTTCTAGAGAGCTACATCTGTCACCCTTACTCACACTGCACATGTCTTACATGTAAAAGTAAATCCATTAATCTTAAAATAAATCTCTAATCCATAGAAGTCAGGGCAGTGGGTTCAAATTCACTAATATAAAAGATTTGTAGCTGTAACCAGGACCTCTTTGAAATAATATTTTACATACCCACAAATACACAGGGAGCCACTTCATTGCTTTCTTTTACCTATGGAAAGGTAGCAAAACATATGAGCAGAACCTGATAGGAAATTTTATTTTTCAGATGGTATAAATGAAACTCAGATTTGCTTTGGCATCATGAATGGAAACAGACCAGACATAAAGGAAATCACTGATAAATGTCCAGTGGAAGTTATTGACTTAATGCAGCAATGCTGGGATGAAGATTCAGAGAAACGTCCAACCTTTGCAGGTAGGGCATTACTTCAGGATTCGTATTTGTTTGTGTCCATCGATAGTTTATAATGCAGCAAAACAAACTGAATATTTTCCTCTTGAAGTAAGGTGGTGGTTTTTTGAAAACTGAAATAGCAATGCACATATACTGTAAAACATACTCTCTATACCATGACCAAAAATGGGATCTGATCCAGCATTTACAGGTTTGAGAAATCCTAGTAAGTGAACTGAGCTAATTAAGGCACTTTATACCTGATAATTTCTTTTCAGCACACTATAATCTTATTGCTGAAATTTACATAAAAACTAACATCAAGGGATATAGTATATCTTGACCATGACTGAGAAAATATCCTATTCAAAATACTCTAGATTCAAAAGCTGTCCTAGTTATCCTTTCATAAGCAATCTGATTGACTTTGATAGCTTATCGTCCTTTCATGTGGTCAGATGGCAAAACACTTCCAATCAATAGAAGTCTTGGCTCAGTGGTCTGGGAAGCAGACTAAGAGCAAATAAATCAAAATTCTATATCTCATTGTCTCTTCTTTCTGCCTCAATACATAGTGCCAGAAATAATTTTTTAAAAACCCAACAACCCAGAAAACGCTAAAACAACAAAAAGAGGAAAAAAACCCCAACCCACAAAAAAGACCCCAACAAATAACAGGAAACTGAGGTTTGTTTTTAGACAGAGACACCAACAGCTTCATATACAGCAGGTATGTACTTAAATATACAGAGGAAATTTGTATCCCATGAGAAAACCATCTACTATCTCCATATTTAACATATATATTAAGATTATGCTTGTATTGGGTTTTAGCTTCTAATTTTCCCATATACAAGTCAAGGAAAGATGCTCTCAGCTACTGATCATAGATAGATTTCACCCTAAAAAACAACAAAAAATCCCTACAAGTCATCCTGTTCTTGTTACTGTTTAAGACTGAATGTACCATGAGAACAAATTACAAATGTGTGTATATCTTTCTTGTTTCTGACATCATGGAAGTCTTCATTCTTCATTCCTTTTCCATCAAGATTGTTAACAGTACAAGTCACCTTTCCTTTCCATTGACAACCACTTTCACTTAGTTCTTTTATTTTTGCAGAAATCAGTGAAAGATACAAGCCATTTTACTACGAAAATCTAGGAAAAAATATTGAAGAAGATCTGAAGAATTTAAAAGTGAGTAGCTTTCTAAGAATTTTAAGGTTCCCCACATTTCTTCTTCGCAACCCCAATTATGGCCAGATCTGCCACTTCAAGACTGATCATGCTTGACTGATGTGATTTCCTTCTGCAATGAAATAATTGGATTTGTGAATGAGGGCAGAGCAGTGCATGTCATTTATCTCAACCTTCAGAAGGTTTTCAACACTCTCCCAAATTACTCTTGTATCCAAGTTCAGATGTTGCTGTCTGGATGAGAAGATGAAAACAGGTTGGATGGTGAGTCCCAGAGGAGAGGAGTTGATGGGTTCTACTTGACCTGCAGGCTAGAAGCAGCTGCAGGAGTGCAGGGGGCTGGGACCTGACCTGGTTTACTCCTCTGTCAGTGACCTGGCAGAAGTGATGGAGCACACATAAGGTATGCAGGTGACACCAAACTAGAAGGAACAGTCAATACAGTCACAAGGATGAGGCTGATAGCTGCAGGCTGGAGGAATGTGGTGACAGGAACCTTGTGAAATTCACAAATCACAAGTGGAACGTGTTGCACCTGGGATTAAATAACCCCTGGCTTCAGTGCCAACCAGGGGCTGCCCAGCCAGGGACCAGCACTGCAGAGAAGAATCTCAGGGTGGTGGAGAGCAGTGACCTGGGCACCAGCCACAGCCTGCCTGGCACCAGCAGTGTCACAGGCAGCAGAGCTGCTCAGACCTTGTTAGTCCTAATAGGAGATGGGGCTGCTTCAGCCCAAACATGCAGTGGCTTTGGAGGACAAAGAAATAGCAACCTGTGTGAGGAGTTTGAGAAGATAGAGCCAAGCTCTTCACAGCAGTGCACTGTGTGAGGACGAGAGAAAAAAGACAAATACAGAAACAAGAGAGACTCAAACTGGATGTAAGAGTGAAATGAAAAAAACCTCAATCTTTTCCCTCTGAGGAGAGCAGAGCAGTGGCAAAAGTTACCTAAAGAGGTTGTCCAGTCACCATCATTGGAGGTTTTCAAACCTGACTGCACAAAGCTCTGAGCTACCAACTCTGATACTGTAAGTGACCCTGTTTTGAGCAGGAGGTGGGCCCAAGGTCCCCCAAGGTTTCCACTTGAGTGGCACATGGATTCTATGATGACATTTTGCTAAAGCTCCTCATATATCCATTAAGTCTCACTCATGATATAAAATGTTATTCCTAGCAATTCAAAAGTGGCAGAATCTGATTTAAAGTAACTTCATAAATTCTTGGTAATTTTTGCCCTGCTTTCCGGCAGTCTCTAATGAGTCTCAGCCTGCTTGAGACCAGAAGCTATACCACAGTAATATTAACAGGTAAAAGTTAAATTCAGATAGTTTTCCTGAGTGTCCAAGTTGGTTTCTCTTACTTTTCTGGCTGTAAGTTTAAAAATTATGATTTAAAGAATCATTTTTCTGACTGAAAATAAGAGAATCAGAACTTCTTGAACAACTGGGCTGATAACAGAACCTTTTTATCACAGATTTTATAAATTTAATCACTTGACTATAGATTTTACTCACAGACAATACAGACAGTATTCTTAACTAAGAGGGAAAAAAACCCAACAAACTTCCTTGTGAAACCATTCTTTCACTTTTTTTTTTAAAGTGCTTCCTTCTCACCAAGTCTTCAATTGTGGACACGTACTCAGTTCATGTGATGTTTACGAAGCACCAGTGACTGTTCAAAAAAGCAACAGAGTTTTGCAAAATTAAACTGATGAAACAGATTTCTTGGACTGATTTGATCAAACACCCAGTGTGAACTGTATATATGTCTAATTTATGACTTCAGCCCCAAATCAGGTCCATGGCAAATTTTACTAGATGCATTAGCTCTCTACAGGTGCACCTCTCATATCATAGGGACAAAATGACTATTTAGGAAACGGGCTGTGAGTTTATTACTTTCTCAGGAAGGAAAACATTCATTACAATCAGGGCACAGATTATGAAGAGTGGATCCAAGGCAAGTCACTGTGTGAATTACTAGTACAGCTTCAGTAGCAGCATGACTTAGAGGGTTTGGGCATAATCTCCCTGTTGCCTGCCCAGCAATCATGGAAGCCTCCTAACTAAAAGGGTCACAGAATCAACAGAATGGTTGAGGTTGAAAGGGACCAGAAGTCATTTGGTTCAACCCCCCTGCTCCACCAGTTCCATTACTCAAATAAAATCTAAGGACCTATGGTTGTAATGTGTGTTAGAACATCACCTTTTGCTTTTGGAGGGAAGTAATTTTTTGGGGGAAGAGATAGATAGGAATTGTTGATTTTTAATCTGTGCAAGTACTTCTTAGGTTTAATTAATTTAAATAAAAACTTACTAACATAAACTCTACTTTTGGAAATTATTTTTTGAGTAAGCAGCACTTGGGGAAGTTGAGAAATAATTTTTCCAGGTTAAAAAAAATTACTTCCATCAAAGCCTGAATAATGGGAACATCAAAAGAGTAAAATAGGAGTAGATTTTGCCTTCACTCTAGTTAAGTGAGGACGAGGGTTATAGAAAGGAAATTACACTGCTTCTTTCTGAAAATTCCCTCTAAACTCCTCATTCCTAATCATATTCATAAAAGTTAATGTGCCTATGCCTGAATGTTAATTATTTCTCACCTCTTCTTTCCTGTTGATGAATGAACTTATTACAGATCCACAGAACAGGATGCGTGTTTGCTACCTTTACCTCTGCAGCATGCCCTCACTGAAATTGCTTGCCAAAAGTCTAGCTATTAAATACAATCATACAATCCAGAGCCACTCTGGATTAAGCTCACATTCATGTAGGCAAGAGTATTGTTTGGCCAACTCAGAGAATTACATACTGCAGTTACATTGCAGACCTCCCTGCCTTCATTGAAGAAAAGCTTTTGCCCACCTGTAGCAAAGCAGTGGGTATTTCCTGTCAGGCTGTGCTCTCTGAAAGATCTATGGGATCTTTTCCCAGAGATTCACAGAATGTGTTCATCCAGGTCACTTCACTTGAAGCTGTGCTGTATTCTACAGGTATTCCCTTTGTTTAAGCTTTTCCTATAATTTTATCATTTGTTCTTCCTCACATCAGGAAATGTGGCCTGAGTCAAATGAACTGCTGCATAGCATGGAATCCCTTCAAATAGATGCTGTACCAGATACCAGCAACAGCCAAATAGGTAAGTCACTAGCACATAATTATTCTGTGTATTTGCCAAAGATAAAGTTGTGTACAAAGCAAGTAACTTTACCATTAAGGGTTATTAAGAGACTCAATTATTCAGCACCTCTGAAAGAATTGTAATCACTGAGATGTTATTTGCTCCCAGAAATCACACTTACAATTTCAAATTTTCTATCATCTACAGTTCAAAGCCATCTCCTTTTACACTCTTATGCTTTCCACTTCCATGCCAAAAATTTAGTTCAACATTAAGCTTTACAATGGTCATTTTGATAATTACTTTTCATACCTGATCTTTCTTCTCATCTTTTTAGTCATGCCAACTGCTTGGTTTTTAGGCTTTAATTTCAGTAAGACCTTTTTCCTCCTCCATCCTTTCTTATGAATGCTCTGAATATGACCAAGATAAGTAATTGTAAAGTATTCTTTGTTTAGGACCTTGCTCTCTAAGGAATCTAAGGAACATTAGTAGATAGCTTTTTTTCTCTTTTCTCTCATACTTTCATCAAATCTTGGATGAGTTGCATGTTCTGTGATTCTAATATGTGATAATATATCTAGTATGATACAGTTAGAGTTTTATAGTATCTGGAATTCTCTTACCAAAGTTTTTTAATGTCAAGGGACACAGGATCTTATTTGCAACACTGATTTACAAGAAATAATAAAAAAATCCAGTAGAAATAAAATTCTGCTGAGTTATCTAAGATGTGATTAAATTAATAATGTTAAACTATAACATGCAACTAAAAATCTTCCCCACAGCTAGGTTTGCCACAACTGTTCCTTAGTAGAACTGATGGACTTAGGGCAGCCCCACTGCTCTTGTTTTTAAGTGAGTGTAGTTACATTTCCTGAGCAGAAGGAATGGTGTATGACTGTTGCAGATTGCAGATGCTCTCATGTTTTAAGTACAAAAGACTTTGTTGTGAATCTCCACTGCAAAAAGATGCCATCTTGCCAGCCTGTCAGTCAAAGGCAGGGGTTTTTCTCTAGTCAATGGGCATCACTCAGACAGTGGTAGTGAAAGGCATCCCACAGGATCTGTTCATACATTTCAAGCTTGCCCTGGAGAACAGATGCCATATAGTTTATGCTAATACTGAATTGCTAAGAACTGTCACTTTGGGTGGGGTTATTTCTGTATTAATCATTCCTCCCACTCCTTCTCTAGCAGTGGTAGCAAAACAAGCAGAGCAAGTATGACTGAAGGTGTACTAATATTCAGCCATCCAAAGGAACTTGTTTTGGTCCTGCCTAATATGGCCTGAAATAATGTAATTTGGGGGAAAATTGGCATTATCTGAGCTAAACAGAAGCACATACATACACTATTCCAGTTTTACAGTGCTCTGTAAGTGTCCCTTGCTTCAAGCAATGTATGATATTTCCTATAAAAGTGTGAAGCTTTCAGAACTTTAGGAAAGCATCTGTAGTCCTACCCTTAAAAATACAAGTACAAGTAGTAACAAACAGATTTTTATGTTTCTTATTTAGTCTTGGAATGCTACAGCATTATACAGATTATAACTCCAACCAGTTCAATTCTGAAGTAGAGCTTCCTTTGGTACTGAGAATTAGTTTGAAAGATGTAGATGACAAAGACGATTTTATCTGGTAGACATTATTTGCAAAAATGTATTCTTTGGGACCAGAGTATTCATCATTAAATACCCACACAGGACACTTTACATAATAATTTTTAAATAAGATTTTAATGACAAATTATTGTGCAGTATGAAATTACTGTTATTATAGTGGCATTATATAGTGGCATATAGTGGCATTATTTTCCATCCTGTTACACTTCAGTATTGCACTGATCAAACTCCAGTTAAGAAGAGACACACTAGGAAATCAGATCCTACAAATGCCTCCAGGAATGTTTGTTTCAGTGGTTGAAAACTTGATATCAATATAAGCAGAGTACGCAGTGAATTCTCACACTCCTAGAGATAATGAGATTTTAACACTGATAGCTAAAACAAACCTGTACTTCCCAGATAAAAATCTGTTCTACTTGTCAGTAAAGCTGTGTTTTATTTTGTAGAATGTATTATGCTGAAAGTAATGTTTTATTGAAACCTTTTAGATATGCAGTAATAATAAAGTAAGTTAATAGATGTTAGTATCATTGCAACAAGTTAAATGCTTGCATTGGAATGTTTTCAAACATTTAATGTTCTTCCCCTTCAGATCAGCCTAATTCTCTACACAGCTCTCAGGGTCCCATGGCCAGTGAGGTTAACGAAGCCCTGTTGGCTGCCTTCCCTAAGAACCAGCCCGTTGAGAGCTGCGAGACCTCATTTGCATCTCCTGATCATCTGGAGAGAAAACTTCAGCACGAATACAACTACCATGCCTTTGGGAGCCGGATGGATAAAGCAGCTCCACCTGGAGTATACAGCCCTGAAATGGTAGAGGAGGAAAGGAGACGGAGAGTTTCCTGCGATCCGTTTGCAAAGCCATCTCCTGCTTCTCAACAGAGTGAACAGTATCCAAGAGCTGAAAAAACAGGATCAAACACTAATTCATATTTCTGGCCTCAGGCAGCTGCAACAACACCAAAATGGAAAAATGTAGATAATTTTTATGGGCCTAATACCAAGAGTCTTCCAACTGGAAATGCAGTGGATGCCTATGGATTGTATCCAGCCAGTAACTTTAGCCTAAGTAAACCTCCCGTGCCGGAATCTGGACAAAACCTGCAGTCACAGATCAATGTAAACTGGTATTCGAAGAATTCAAATACAGATACAGGTGAGATTCCTCCTTCTCCAACACTTGTGTTTCTGAAAACACACTTTTCTTCTATTCAGTCAAGTGGTCAGGAGAGTTTTGTAGCTTATAGAGCAACCTGCTTATTGCAGGCCGATCTGTAATATAGCAAGGGTGAATAAGTTCTCTTTGTTTACTCAAAGTTTAAACACTCTAGCTTTGACGTCATTATGCTGCTTTCACTGATGTCAGGCTGCCAGTTTCAAATGAACCATTTCTAAAGCATCAGTGTAACAGAAGAGCATGAGACCCAACACCTGACTCTTCAGCTACCAGCCAAGGAAGAGCAGACAGCAAGTACTGCTAAAGCAGCTCCTAAAACCAGGAGCTGCTACCAGTCATTGTAGGAAAGCTGAGGAGAACTTTGCCTCTCAAAACCGTAACACCCATAGCATAGGTTCTGCTTGTGCGGAAACAACACTTGTAGCATTTCAGAAAATAGATGGTGTTTTTTAGCTTTACTTGCTATAAGCTGAGACTCCTGAACCTAGGGAGCCAGCAAGGAGCTAAGGCTTGTAACTGGTTTCTCCAGAGAGCCCTGTCTGGTGCTGAAGGAGAGCTTCTGTTGGTATTTGCTGGTGAGCCATGGAGTAGAAAGGTGTGGAGAGAAAGAAGGAAGAGAATATTGGGCATTAACAAAACATATAAATAAGTGGTAACTGGATACCTGCAAGATATAACTTCGAGGAACTAGAGACAGCATGAGATGCTTGCTCCTACTCTGGGATATTTTTAGCATGGTGTTATTTTCCAGGTCATCTCACAAGAAAATGAAGGATGCCTAGCTTTTTACAGGCAGAATGCCACAAAGGTGTTATTCTGTTAAATTATTTATGCAGAGGCTGTAATTAGCTGTTTATGTGAATTTATTTACTGAAATGAATCCGGGGGCTGTCATGTCAGAAGGCAGGCATTAGAATTTTCAACATCGCTAATAAAAGAAAACCTTCTGTTTGAAAGGAATAAAGAAAACAGTTATTATAGGAAGGCTGCGTGAAATACAGTAGCAGATACCAGAGTGAGGTGCACAAGAGCTGCATTTCAGCTCCTCACTGACTTGTTGGGTGACTGTAACCTATCTGCTCTTGCTGCCCCAGGATGAGTTGCAGAGCTCATTTGTAAGCATTCAAAAACTCACACTTAGGAGTTTGGAATTTGCCAGTTTGAATACCTCATACAAGGCAGCTCAGTCTGTAACTGCAGTGTGCTGTGATCCCACACTGCCAGATATTCCTACACCCACGTGGAAGCCCATTGTCCTCACTGAGATCCAAGGATGTTTAAGGTTATTAGTAACTCAGCAAAACCATAATAAGATCATTGCTTAAACTAGAGTTATTCAAGGAGACACAATCGTGCTAATTAAAAAGATGCTCATCTCTGTGTTTAAGAGCACTGTATACTCAATTGTTGCAAATATGGCAGTCATTGTTATGTATATCTACTTTTCTATTTACATAATGCTTTTGGCATTTCTTTGGTTTTTCCTCTTTCTGCAGGTTACAGGGATTCCACTTCTTTCCCAAGGGGAACATTTGGATACTATCCTAGTGCACCCATAGTAAGCGCAGGTAAGTGCTGTGGCCTTCATCAGCCCTAGTAGCCAACAGGCTGTTCATTGCATCCTGACCAGTAAAGCAAAAAACTTCAGGAACGTAAAATAATTTCTGGTTTTGCTTAATACCTCTACCCATAGCTGAAGTTTTCAGTATCAGTAGATAAAACTAATTCCTGTCTCTAGCAGGACCTAAACACACTATTAAATGTGTATTTGATAAATCAAAAACAACATATTCTTTTACGTAAGTACTTTAAAAATATGAGAGCATGCCAAGATCTCCTGTAAACCTAAACTAGTCACTTCCTTAGCAAGTTGCTGTCACTATGCCCAGCTCTGGAACCACACATACATTTGGGACACTTTGTCCAGTCTTGCTCTGGATTTTAATAAAATTTCTTGCTACAAGCTTCATGCTGACCAGCCTTCATTGGGGCACAGGTGTCTACAGTTCTAGGGGTTCTGGCTTGAACCCCTAAAATCATCTAATATTCTTCAGGAGTTATTAATATATGCTTCTTTCAAGTTGTATTGCTGGGGGCACTCTGAATTCTTTAATTAACCCTTTCAAAGACTTGTCCAGTTTCTATGGGGTCTGCACTACAAAGAAAACTTGAAAGAACAGGTTTCTGTCTTCTTGGCTCTGCACCCCTGAAATGATGACCCAAACCTGAGAAGCTGCAAAGTGTAAAGTCTTGGGAAAGGAGATTTATGAGCACAGTATTTTCTACTGTTAATACTTTATTGTTGACAAAATATTTGTATACATTTTCATATCTTATGCTAAATTAATTTTGTTGCCACATAAGAACATAGCAAACATGAGGTTTCTTTATATTTTTAACTATAAATATGATGTGTTTCCTGAGTCCTCTGGCTCTTTAAAAAAAAAAAAAAAAAGGATACAGGAATCATAATGTTATGAGTAGAAGTAATAATGTCATGACACATGATAAAATGTATTCCTTTTTTGCAACTTCATCAATCTAATCACGCATACATATAATATTTCTGACTCACACTCTCAGGTTAGCATATATTAAGTGCACTTAGATTCTCATACAGAACTAAAGATTTTCACACTTCATATTGCAATTGAATGTGTAACAAGGATGTAACCATTATTTCAAGTGATTAAATACAGAGCTTGGTGTATTGTTTTAAATATCTGTACTTCAATTTTAGACCCAGGTTGTGAGATTCACCATTTAAGCTAGAGTTAGAATGTTCAGTGGATGATTATCCAAGCAGAGTTCAGAAAGCACTGTCAAGAGAACAGAAAACTGACATCACCTAACAAGAATAGTGACTTAACTTCATGCTGTGTGTGGAAATCAGACAACAGTAAACAAAAGATCAAATTGTGTGTTTTTACTAATCATATGTTATGAGCAACATCAAATGATTTGCTGTAGTCCCATAGAACTCAGAAGTCATAACTGTAAACTTGAACTTACATCTATGAAAAGTAAAGCTGAGAGGCAGAAGTGAGGCTTTAAGATTTAAATTAAAAGAGCATTCGAGTCAAGGCTGACCTCCTGAAGCTGTTAGGCAGCAGAAAGCAAGACTGCTACTATGCATTCCCAAGGCACAGAGAACATTATTTACAGTCTAGTAACTATCAGCTTGGTTGTGGCATTGTGTCATAAAATAGACTGGGCTTTCATTAAGTACATTTGCATCACCCTGCATAGTGAAAATACACTCACAGCACAGTTGCCAGTAAATGGCTATTTCTATCAAGTGCAATGAATATCACTCCCCTTATTAGTGGAACTTCTTCCTCCTTATGTTATTTCTTGACATTTGAACCTTATGCTGTTGTTTGTAAATTTGTGTTAAAGTTCCTTATACAGATGATACAATCAAGTACAACATAAGTAACAGCTCTGGAATTCAAATTGGATCCTACAATCATATGAAGATTGAAGAGCAGAATCCACATGACAGCACTTGTCCTATTGCTATGGAAGCAATTTATCCACATTACAAAGCAATGGGTATATTTGGTAAGAGAAATATCTCCCTAGTTTTCTTGTATTCACCCCATATAATTCTGAGAATAATTTGGTCTGGAATGTATAAAACACTCAAACTGGTAGAAGCAAGGCTAGGATTGGAGATCCTCACCTGACTTCAATGGACCCATGCAGATCATAGAGCCCAGTGCCTGACATGACACAGGGAAAACCAAAAGTTAAACTATATATGTAAGAGCCACAACAACTTCATTCAGATAAAAGTTGGACAATTTTGAAATGTAATTTATTTTCATTGGTCAATACTGAATTAAACTATCCCTGTGTATTCCTAAGTAACGTGTGTCTCAGAATAGAAAACATATACAACTCTTTGAAAAACCCCTTTTTAGAGTTGTTAATCTTACAGGTTTAAGTGACAACCTATGATAGCTTCAGATCAAAGACCAAGTCCAGCATGACTCATGAATACATTTGTTCTGTCTGGACATTTCATGCCTGCCATCACAGGGTTATGCTGCCTCCATGAAATCCACTTCTGATTGCATCACTAAAATTCTGTCTCCAGATATTACCAATAAATAGTTGGGGGAGGACAGGAGAGAGCATGGGCAGAAGAACTGTTGAATGATGCAATTTTCATACATTCTTCTTCTTTTTGCAGATGATACTACTGTCCTGACAGAAAAGCATTTGAATCTAGTGAGAGAAAAGCTGGCTAAGCAGTGGAAGCACTGTGCTCGGAAACTGGGCTTCAGCAATCCCGAGATCGATGAAATTGATCATGACTACGAACGAGATGGACTAAAAGAAAAAGTTTACCAAATGCTTCTCAAGTGGGAAATGAGAGAAGGTTCCAAAGGTGCTACAGTTGGAAAACTCGCCAAGGCCCTCTTTGGCTGCCAAAGACTGGATCTCCTTAGTAGTTTGATGCAAATCCAAGAAGAATAAGTTTACTGAGAACAGACTTTGTAGAGCTCTCCTTTTTGCACAGACTTTTTGGGAATATATTTTTTCACCAACCGATTCTCAGTGAATACCTCCAATAACTCAAAAAGTTCATGTCACAATATTTGGTCTTCCAAAGGATTAAAAAAAAAAAAGCACCTTCCTTCCAAATAGAATGATTGCCCAAAGATAACAACAGCAAAATGCAAGACAAATATCAATTCAAGGAGAATGTGTTGCACAAAATTTTGCATTCTAATCTTGAAACATGTTGGTAGTGTTCAGTTCCAAAGACTGACCTACTGCTTGAAAAACTTGCATAGAAACAAAAATCAACACTTATATTTTGCCACAAGTGCCAATACTTATGTCAGTATTTGACTGGCCTAAGTCAATAATACATTTCAAATATTTTTATAATTTTTATTAAATATAGATGTCTAGATTATGCAGAACATAATTCTAGGCATCTATAAGAGCAGCATAAATAAAAGCAAAACTTATTTCTGGCTTTAAAAGTCTGTAAGTGATATTTTATCATTTTAATGTTGCATTAGATTTTTTACATTGTTTGGTAAAATGGTTTTACAGGGTAAGAGTCTCATGTGCTTTATGAAATAATGAAAAAATAAGTTCAATCAGTCTGCAATCCAAATTAAAATCTCAAGAATACAAGAGCTTTGAGAAGGGAAAGGTGCCTTATTACCTCTTGACTGAGGATCCATTCTCCTACTCGTTCTGGGGGGGGTTCAGTGTCACTACGTTCTGAATCTCTTAGGCTGCACTTATATTTGTAGGTTAAATGTGCCTGGAAATGTTACTGGACGCTGAGATTAAACTGGCATGCTGCAGCCTGCTGCCAGAATAGCAAATTCTTTAAACCTCCAAAATGTTGTGCAAAGACTATTTCACAGCACTCAGGTTTTTTCTGAGGAACACTGGAACAGCTCTGCAGTTTAGGTGATGGTATCCCGGTGTCTGGAAATGTTCCTTGTCACTCTGACTTTGTAATGTTGACATAATCTCATAATCTCATCTATGAAAGAAGAATTATTGGAAGTTTTCTGACCGAAGAATTATGCCAAACTCTTTTTATGAGGGACAACACCTCTTGTACCACAAGATTTACAGATGTTTTGAAATGGGTAATTGTTTAAGCATTAGGTATTCATTATTGTTCATAACTATTCATTTAAACTGTCAAAAAAAAAAAGCTAATAACTAATAGAGTGCAGTTAGGATGGTTCCTGCTCCTTGATACAGCACCCACCATTTCAGTGGAAGCAAAATGAAACTGTAATCGAAGCAAGAATCAACATATTTTTCATCTTTAAACCTACTTCAAACTTTTTGTACTGCCTTACAGTTTTGACTTAGCAACATGCTAAATCTTCTATAAACTCTTGAGTACAATAGAATGATGTGGTTTATCTGTCTAATATATAAGCATACTCATCCTAGAAAAATTATTCGTTAAGTACATTGAGAGATGGGGTAAGGGGTGTCTTCTCTATGTCAGTTCACAGAGCTAGAGCCAGCAGCTACTGTGTTAGTTCATGAAACAGATCCCTGAACAGATCACAGAGTCCATTTATGTTCTGTTAACACTGGTTGCACTGTATTGCTACATCAATTCCCGACCTCCCCCCCACTGATTTTTAAAGTCTCCCATATCTGCAGTCTTTATTTAAACAATATGCAATTTTTCAATCATCAGATCTTTGTTTTATTTGGCACGCAGAATGAATGGTGATCATTTAATGGACATACATTAAATGCTTAATTTGCTCTTTATTAAAGCAAGTCTGGACCTTATATTCTGAAATAACAAAAAGAGAGATGTAGAACACAAATATGAAACATTTTAGAACAAGACTTAAGCATGGGGCAGTCTTAGATCTTTAATGCAGGACGGGGGAGATGAAGGTCATTTTACCTTTGGTGCTTGTCAAATCCAATTTTAAGACTAGTGCACACAGTCCATATGACATTGTAGATGGTACAGAACACAAACAACTGAACTCACCTAGAGACAAATTCCTTCACTACAACCCTCACAGAACTCAATCACAGAGGAGTCAGCTTCCTGGGCAGAATGGCCACAGGATTACAGATCCATTACCATATTGTGGAAAACCACATAATAGGACACAATCCCTGGAAGCAGCAGCCAGGCATGTCAGATTAGAATACATATTTAATAATAAGGGTGATGAACTACTGGAATAAACTACCTAGGGAGCCTGTAGATCTTCTTATTATGTCTTAATTAAAACTGGTCTTGTTTCTTAAGATGGCTGTAATTGAAATCAAAGCTATAAGTCTCAATACAAGGCTAACTAGGTGAAATGTAAAAGCAAATGGTGTACAAGAGGTCCAAGGAAAAGAGTTAGTGCTCTCCCCGACCTCAAAATTTACAGAAACATTAAGTATGGGAGAGAGATACAAACTAATACTAACTTACTAGATTGTTCATTTCATCTACCACCCCCATACCCCTCTCCCCTGCTCAAAAAAAAAAAAAAAAAAAAAAGAGCTGATTTTTGAAACGCAACCTTTCATGACAAATCAAAAATGCAGAAAAATAATGGGGACAAGGATGAAAGAGAGTGATGTATTATGGCATAGATCTGATACCTTTCATGGCAAAACAAAGGAGAGAAAGGACAGAAGAGTAATTTTACATCAAACTGGCAAGATACCAGCCTCAAGGGCAGAGGCAGCAGTAATGCAGCAGCCTTACAGAGATTCATAAGACAGGTGAGGTGCAAGACAGGGAGGAAAAGGCTGTGGGTTGCAGCAGCAGACCTTGTGTTCAGTAACAAATGAAGACCATCTTTCAGCATGGGGGCACATAGGAAATTGAGTAAGAATCCCATAGCCTCTGAAACATGCTCAGCCATGTACACAGTGAGAAGGAGCTACAGTGAAACAAAATAGGCAGGATCGTCCAGTACAAGCAGGGATGCATTAGAGCTAAGTAGCACTTGGGAGAGCTTTCTTCACTACATCCTAGTGCCCTCCAGGCATCTGTTCCTACCCCTTCCTCATCGCAGCCCCTACAGGCTACAGAAAGTGCTCCTTGCAGCATGCAAGTATTGCCTATGAGCGAAACAAAGGCGACCAGAGTTCTGACTTATGCTGGGTTTCCCCCTCCTCTACAACTCTTTAGTAGGTCACTTCCTTTCTCTTTGGCACAGACACTAACTTCTGCCAGAAGAACTAAGATGTGATCTGATAATAAACATTGTAGCCTACAGAGCTCAGAGAGATGCTTGATAAGAGCTGCTTGAAACAAAAACCCCATATTAATTTTGTCGAAAACCAGCAATACTGCTGGATTTTGAGTGATGGGTTGCAACTCCTGTCGCACCTGCACCCCACACACACACCCTCTCTCATTAGCTGAGAGAACTAAATGCAGCAGTGGAAAGGATGTCTGGGTCACCAAATTCATGAAAATAGATTTGCACAACCCCTTCCATAAACAAACCAAGAACTAGCTTCTAAATGTTATTCTTGCCTTCTTCAAGGGACAAGTTGTTTCTTCCTTCACACGCAGAGTATTTGGAGTTGTCATTCCACATCTCTGAGTCTAGAATGTCCTAAATATGGTCAGAAATTATACCAAGACTATGCTTGGATTTACAAGATGGAGATTATATTCAACTTTGAAATTACCAGAACACTTCCCATTGAAGTGCCCAAGGGCAGGTGTGTCAGATTTATAATGAAGTTATTCATGAACATACAAAAGATATGCAGGCACTGTTTAAGTTGACAGACACTATCCTTTGCTGGCATAAGAAAACTGCAGGCAAGCAAAGAAAATCATTACACAGATGTCTGTGTTTTAGTTTATCAGTCTGAAATGTTCTTTCAGCCAAAGTATCTGGGATCTTTTTCTACAATCTGTTCTGCTTATGACAAAGCATCCTTTCCTTTGTGATGTAAGTCTGATTGTTCTCAGCTTGGTTAATATTCTAATTAAATAGGTGTCCTGCTACAAAACTGCATACTGCTACTCCCCACACTTCACAGCTTCAAAAGTCATGCCATATTCAGTCTTTCTTGTTAGGAAGGTCAATATCAAATCACAGAAATATCAGTATTTTCACATATTTGTTCTGAATTTGGCAATTCCCCACTACCCAGACCTTACTGTTTTGTGGAGCTGAAGCAACAAGATTTTTGTCCTAAGGTGAAAACATAACAATCAATATCCAAGAGGCACAAGAGCCCCAGCAACAAAACAGTCCTGATACAGCAGGATATTTCACCTCACAGAAGCAGCTAAAATAAATGAGGCAAAAATAATCAGTCAGTGCGTTCACAGACTCAGGAAGCAATGTCTACAACAGTACCTGGATCACTGGAGACTCTGGCAAGGCAAAGAGATGGCTGTAACAGAACTGGAGCAGAGGCAGGGGCTGAAGGCACTGTGCTGAGCTGAAATTAGGCTGCAGGACCCAGGAGCCAGGGTGTGGGGGAGACCCCAGCTGAGGCCGATTGTAGCCATTAAAGCCTGACAGTGCCCCAATGGACCTGACAAATGAGTTCCTTCCTGAAAACTCCAGAGTTAAATCCCTGCTAACGCTGATGATTCTTGTGTTTTGTATGGGATCGAAGGTCCTGATAGGAGAATCCCATGGGTGGGTGAAAATAATGCCTCTTGAGAACTGGAATTAGTCTTTCTGCCTGATGATCCAGCAGATCTCAAGGGACCCACTATGTCAATAACTGACTAGGTCTTTTCTAGATTTTCTACAACCTGCAGAAGTACAAAAGTAGTAAATACATATTTTCTATCCAACCATGAGTCAGAAAACTCCTCCTTGCAATTTAATAGGCATATTGAAAATCTCACTCTTCTGCAGTTTTGTCCCTCTCAAGAACTTTTGGAAAAGTTTTCCCCTGGTGTTCAGTTCTATAAGGAACAATTCCATGCAGTACCAACAGTGCAGCCTGGCTGCAGGGACTGTGATGGTTCATCAGAGGTGACAAAGTCCCACTGTGCAGCAGTGACACCCTGCAGAGCATTGAGGGAATGGTATGAGGGAAATGCTGCCAGTAGCAGATGACCACAGGGAGGAGATGGTGCAACACCAAGGGGGCTAAAAAATGACAGGGGAAGTTAAAAGGGAAACCTGTCCTCAGGGACACATCACCAGCAGAGCAGTGCTACCTCTTCTAAACACTGCCTTTTCCTTTTTTTTTTTTTTTTTTTTCTTTTTTTTTTTTTTTTTTTTTTTTTTTTTTTTTTTTTTTTTTTTTTTTTTTCTGTATGCAATGGCCAGAAACAGGTAGTTTCCAGCCTGAACCATCAGAAGTAATCGGACAAATAAAAATATTTTATGGGAGTGGTCAGGAAAACCAGTGCTCCAGTTGTTCTCAACTCTTTCAAGTGTGTAAAAGCAAGGCTCAAAGCAAAAAGCTGTGAGCAGCCTGTGTCTGGGTTGCTCAAAGCTTTTTCTCTCCTTTCAGCCAGTAATTTATAAAAACATATTAAAGGAAATAGTGGAACTGAAATACTGTATTCTCCTAGGTGCCCATTATGTCCAAATCTGCTTTACTAACAAGACTGGATGTTCTGGTGAACTGAGTGGGTTGAAAACAGTTTGAATCTGCGAGTTTACGCTCTGTCCTCAGATCATCCACCACCTGCATTCAGACTTGGCAGAATCCTGCTTTCACAGCTGTACCTGGGGCCATTTCCCTGTGGGCCCAGACAGCAACTCTCCTTGAGTTGCTCCCATCACAATGCCAGTCATTCAATACACACAGAGAAAGGAGTCTTTTGCCAATGCCATTTCTGCCCAACTGCCACACTATTTTTCTCTCTTCAGGCCAAAGCAGTCAGGACACTGCCTGTGGAAGGGGTTGCATGGTCCAGGCACCTGGGAGATGAATGGCTACTTTACAGGCCTCCTATGCTCCAGAGCTGTGATTGCAGCTGGAGATGACACATGGTGCAATGGCTCGAAAGTGGCAGCCTTTTCTACAGAAGGACCTCCCAATTTCTGTCACACTGACAAGGGAGTTATCCCACCTGAAACTTTCCCAGATCTAGGTGGTACGTAAATCTCCCCATCTCTCTCTTCTCTTATCTGGGAAGGGCATTTGGATTTACCTTTCTACTTACCTCTTCCCCCACTCCTACACTGTATGACAAACCCTTTCTACCTCATCCTTCAGCACACGTTCTGAGAGTTTGTTTCCTTCAGCCTTAGTAAGTAGTTGATATGGAGGAAGAATAGATTGAAACGCATTTTAACCAGCAGGAAATTGGATACAAGTTGGAGACCTTTCCCTCTGAAAGCTCATAGTGACATATGAGATACAAGCCCCTTTTGATTCACAGAAAATGCAGAGTTCAGAAAAAAAAAATCACACTTTTACAGCAGTAGACCAAGCTACTTCTTTGTCCTAAACACAGAATAGTCAGCCATCTCCTCCAGTCATTTTCCACCAGAAAGAAACTTAAGACAGTGAGACTCACAACAAAGATGAGCCTCTGAAAGTAGCCTAAGAACCAAGGAAACTGCAGGTGACTGTAAATGTCACCAGGCAAGAGCAAAGGCAGCTTGTCCTGATGAAGGATTGCTTGTAATTATCCATACTAAAGACCTTAATCTTAAATGGTTTGATCTGCTCAGGGGATAAACTGAACCAGTATGCTTACACAGCTGAGTTAATCTCTTTATGCACTGGGATTTGGTATGACTGTCATTTGTCTCTAAGACTTTTTAGTCCCAGGCACACATATGGCAATGGGGTGGGAAGGCTGACAGCTATTTACTCTCAGGGCAGTTGCTGAACTTCTGCTGGGCTGGAATATGTAACACTGACCTGTCCTGAGGAAATTCCTCTCTTCCAGGTATAAGGCAGGAGACCTTTAACCCTAGGTCTGTTTCAAGCTTTGTAACATCTCTGCAGCTTTCTGCTCTTTTCCTCACTACCTTCTCCACCATCACCTTAGCTGGCTGTGACTCAGACTCATCCATTCTCCTCCATGCTTGGAAAATAGACACCAAGGAACACAGCTGGGCACCAAGGAAAGTTATTGGTCTCCTTGGTGTTTTATGTGCAAATTGTGAAAAGGTGCAGAGGAAAGCCAGGCTAAGTGCTGTGTTAAACGAAAGCTCCAGAGGCGGCCGGCCCTGATCAGTACGGGCACTGGCCAGGGCAAAACCCTTGGCCAGATGCTCCTCACAAGCAGGCCCTACAAATAACACTGGTGAGGCAGAGTTGATTCCTGCCAAGGGCCTGGGAATGCCTGGACTCTGAGACACTGAAGGCACCGCCACAGGGGAGGCTGCACTATCCAGAGCTGTTCTCCCTGTCCCAGCTGCCCAGGGAACCGCTCTCCAGGCGGACCTGGAGCCACAGATAACCCCCGTCCTCTGTGTTCTCACAGTCCACGGAGCTTCTGCATCACGGGCACTGCTGGAGGGGTAGCTCATGGCTTCAGCTTCCAAATATCTCCTAGGGCTGGGATCTTCGCTCCCGGCAACACCCGGCTGCTGCCGTGTCTCAGTTTGTCGCCGGCTCCTGGAGAGGAGGGAGTCGCTCACAGTGCCCCGCTCCCCGTCACAGCCGACGGTGCAGCCAAGCACCTGCGCGGCGCTGGGCGCTGCTCAACTCTTGGAGGCGGCTGGAGAGGGCAAAGCCCTCAAGCCTCGCTTGTGCTCTCAAGCGGGGGCAGCATTATCCCTTCTAGGGCTCCACAGCAGGACCAGGAACCGGGAAAACGACCCGGGAGGAGGGACCGACAGTCCCGCCGAGTGACCAATCAGCGCCAAAGGGAGGCGGGGCCACAACCCAGAAGCCAAACCTTGCCCTTTCTGTTCTGAGTGACAGTGACATTCACCAATCATAGCGCGGATAAGGCACCGCCCCTCTCCCGGCGCACCCCGGAGGTGGTGCCGCATCCCGCCCGGCGGGGGCAGGACACGGGAAGGGAGGCGGGCCGGCCCCTTCTCCCGCCCCGGCGGGGGCAGGACACGAGAGGGGAGGCGGTCCCCTTCCCTCCGGTGCCTCCTTCCCTCTCGGCCGGGTCGCCCTCGCTGGGTGCAATGTTTTGCCGGAGCGCGGGCCGGGCCCTCCGGGCTCTGGTGCCGCTGCAGTTGCAGCCGCCCGCGAGGGCAGCGCTGCTCACGGCCCGGGGACCGGCCGCCTGCTACGGGTAAAATCCAGAGCCGCCTCCTTCTCCCTTTCCCCAGCTCCCTCCTCCCTTCCCGCGGCTTGGGGAAGGGGATGTTTGTCAGACAGGCGGCGGGATGGACACAGCGTGTTAGCAGAGGGGGTGTGCGTTCGATCGGGAGGGCAGAGGTGACAAAGTGGGGACTCAGGACACTGCCCGAGGAGCCTGCTCCTGCTTTCCCTGCGCTGCAAGGATCAGTACCAGGAAGGCTCCGCGGCGCCGTCTGGTCGGTGCCTGTCACCCTCCCCTGCCCTGCAGGGCAGGACGTGCCCCATGACCGCCTGCCCCTCGGCCACCCGCTGCTGGTACGGGGGCTCCCTGGAGGTCGCCAGGAGAACACATGTATGTAATCTATACCATACTGCTTATTCCGCAGATCCTATTGAGGAAAATTGACAAAGTACTGGAATTTTTTTCCCTCTGCACAGATAAAGAGTAGGTCGTATTGTAGCTGGAGCAGAGGTAGTTCTCAGATTAAGCTGCAGGCCTCCAGAATACGAGGTGAAGCACAAGACCTGCCCACTCTGCATTTGTGCGGCCTTGGCAGTAGGTATCCAATGCTTCTCAAAGAGTTGTATACCTTAACATTACTAATTTAAAATACCAGGGTGGGTTTTTTGTTTTGTTCTACCACAGTTTCCAATTCTGTCAACCAACAGAAGAAAACATTGTTTATGAAAACTTGACAGAAGTGAAGTCATCCTGCTGGCAAACACACTGATGAAGTGATTTCAGGCTCACAGAAATTTGGTATTGGGAGGACCAAGTATGCCTTAGGTGTTGCCAGTTCCAATACAATTTCTCAGGGCATAAAATCTCAACTCATTTGTTGTTAGTCCAAAAAGTACTGCAAACACCCTCTGGGTGAAACTCCTGGATTTCAGTGGACTTCACACTGAGGCATAATCCAAGAATGGAAGAGCATCACAGACTCAGCAAAATTCTCAAGCCCCTGATGTTAATAATTAATCCTAAAAATACATAGAGCTATGTGAAAAAATATCCAGATCAGGAAAGCAGAATATATAACTGTCTATTAAACTGTATGTTGCTAACCTGTAAAAATGTAAAAAGATGTTGATTATTTCTGTTTTGTTAGGAACTGAAAGTAGTTTTGGCAATTATTAATCATAAGCAAAAACACCCATCACATAATTCTTAGAATTTAATAAGAGCAATGTGCTGATATACTGTGGTGAGAACTATAATAAAATAGCTGTTGAAATTAATGACAAACCAAAAGATGGCATATGAAGAATAAAAAAATCCTTTTGAAGAAAAAAAAAAGTGAAAGTCAGTATTCAAAAAGGGGTTAAGGCAGCCATATTAGTGCTATGTGCAGAATTTGAATTGTGAGGTGTATAAACCACATCAAATGTGGTATACAGACTTTAAAGAGGTTTAGCATTACAGTCAAACTATCATTTGGATCACATTAGCATAGCAGTTCAGAAAAACTGATGGAAGTTATAATTACACAATGAATTTCTTTGAGCTGTACCCTTGCCACAGATCTGCATTTGTACTCCAGTTCTCAAATAGGATCTGCACATAAGGAGCTGATACTATTCTGCACAGTCACAGCTTTTATTCAGGCATGTGGCTTGATGGGTTACACAGACCCAAGATTTTATGTAAAATCAAAATTGGTGTTGTGTTGAAGAGGTCCTGTGGTTTAACTGCCACTTATGTATTGGAACCTGAGTTTGCAAGCTATTGTTCATTTTTCTTATGAAAAGGGTTTAAATTAGTGGGATTGTTTTTACCTGTAACTCACCACTTTCAACTCTATACGTACTGTAAGTAGGTCACACTTTATATATTAAAGTTAAATTGTTAATGAATTGCCCAGTGCATATCATGGAATAGAGATTGTTATTAAATCTAGGACTGGAAAACAACATGTCTCTATGCACATGAAATTCACAGTGATTGAGTTCATAGGGCGTGAATATTTAATCTAGTAAAATTATGGTTAAGCAATAGGTAATCAAATGGCAAGATTTTTATCATATTAGCTTTAAATAAAATGAGTTAGGCTGTTGAAAAGACATTTTGCAACCATTAGGGCACAAATTTGCCTGTGAGAACAGATGTAATGGTTTATACTGTTAAGAAGATACTTTGAATCTGGGCTACTTCTGCTTTCTCCCTAGGGGTTTGTATCTGGACATGGTTTCTCAGGTCACTTATTTGCATTTACAGATATGTCTTGCTTTGTACTGAAGGTTAGTTGTAGGGGTTTAAGTGTTGGGGCTGGGAGATGGCCTGTGCAGTCGGTTTCTGCAGTGATTTTTTAGCGGGTGGATTTATTGCTCATGTGGTATTTTCCAATTGAGTGTTATCTCCTGGTGAGATTACACTGACAGAAATATTATCACATTCTTCTTCTCCCCTCTCATCTCAGTGCAAAGTGGTTTTCACTGCAGGCCCTGTGGTTCATGAGGAACAGCAACAATAGATTGTGGTTTCTCTGACAGGTGAAGAGGCTCAGTTTAGTAATGGCAAGGTGAACACCAGCCATTTCAAAAGTTATGCTGTAACACAGTGAGGTTTCTCCTCTGTAAGGTATTTATGTTAATGTTTCTGTAGACATTTAAAGCTGCCTCTGTGTTTTAATGGTTGCACCATCAAGACTGTTTCCCCCCCACACAACCCTTTAGCCTAGGTGTGAATACTACACAGTGGTCACAACTGAATACTTCTCTGCTCCTGAGAAGCTTTTTTTATTCATCTGTGCACCCATGAAAGACAAGTGACCTGTTAAAATCTCAAAGCACTGTCATTAATATCTACGAAAGGCTATTATTCTGTATTCCTGGAGTGACCAGGTAGTAAAGAAAACTAACTGTCTGAATGTTTTCCTATTTCTCTCCTCTTTCCCTATCCCTAGTACTTCAATAACATCTGCCAAAATCCAAGTGAATGGAGTCCACCTGCATTATCAGCAAACAGGAGAAGGAAACCATGCAGTTCTTCTGCTTCCAGGAATGCTAGGTTTGGAGATTTCATCTTGTCTTTGTAGAGCAACCACCTCTTTATCCATCTGGTCTCAAGCAAGAATGCACAAAACTATTATGTAATGTATTCAACACCTGATTATGGAGCATTGTCATTAAAAAAAAAATTGTTACACTTATAGCAGAAGGGAAAATGCAGAGTTGTTGCCATCAGTTAACAGTTTTTAGAAGATTTCATTTATCTTACTAGGCACCTTTTATACAATGTCTTGACTTACCTGGTGGTCACTTGTACTTTTGGATTTAACAGTGCAAAGGCAAGGTCCAGGACAGGTGGCAAATAGCTACACAAGGTGGAAAAGAGCAGAAGCAGGGGGAAAAATCAGGTCACCTATTATTGTTACACAGACTGAATTATGCATTCCTCTTTAGAAGCTGGATGGATTCCAACTGAATTAATAAACATAATGTAATCCTTTTATTGTGAAAAAGTCACTGTTAATTTTTTTTTCCTTAAAAATGTATTTTCACATTTTGTTTATTCAGGGCAACATCATTAAGATTCTCAGTGGTTTTTTGAGATGGACAACAGGTTCTGCTAGCTAAGTGGTGTCTGTCCATCGAAACTACTGTTTTTGATAACAACCTTTTAAAATTAACACAGCCTATTTTTTCTGGGTTCTTGCAGTTCTAAAGGATCCATCAGACTTACCAACAGTTCATGGCAGGCTGTCAGTAGGACTGTTACTGTGCTCAGAGTTGGGCAAATGCTTAAATGAATTGCGGGATAAGATGATAAAATGTCAAGAACTGAAGAGCAGGAAATGTTTGTTCTTCTTGGCAGCAATGTTTTCAAGTCTTCACAAAGTGGTTCTTCCTTTCAAAGAATTCTCAAGGGGAGGGTGGAAAAAATTAATGCTAGTCATCCTTCAAGTAGTCATATGTTTCAACCTATTGATTTTAAACAGCTTTTTAAACTAGCAATCCTGTTGCCAATGCAAACTCTTTAAGCAGAAATAATGTATTTCTTCAGTTCTGAACAATATTAGTATTGTTGATTATTATTTATTATTATTGCTTTTGTGCATATATTGCTATCATCATAGCAGGCTATATAAAGCCTCTTTTATAACTTAGACCTGTTGATGGTATCTAAGGACAGATTTTTCTAATCTGTAAACAGAAAAAAACCTCTTAAATGCTTTAAATGGCCTTTTTAATATAGCAATGGATAGCAAATTTTATATTTCAGCACATTAAATTTGAAAAAGTTTTAATCAAACAGCATTTGATATTGTTACCACATGACCACAACACAAATAAGACATGAACTGCAGTCTTACCTTCATGCTATGTTACCTTCATTCATAGATAGCTTAGTACAATAGATGGGAGTACTTAATTTTTCAATCTTTGAAGGTCTGAGTCATTAATAATAGAAATGGTTCTGCATCAGAAAAAAAAAAAAAANAAATGGTTTTGAAACAAAAAAAAAAAAAAAAAAAAAAAAAAAAAGGCTGCATTTGGCTTATTTTTACATACCAGAAAAATAAAAATATACAATTTTATGCTTCTGTGTCACCACAGTCTCCTCAGGCAGCAAAGTATTTAAAGATTGGCTTTAAGCACCAATATTCTCATAGAGGTGCTTTATCAACTACTAACTGTCTGGCACAGTGCTTTTCATGTACACATTTGTAGCAAAATATTCCTGCCCTCTCAGTTTCACTTGTATTGCCCAGGTAAACAGCATTGGCCATGCTAGTGATTTAAATCTGTCAAGAATAAGTCCCTACTCAGGTAACTCCGTTTAAGATACTGTATTTAATCCTGTGTGAGAGCGCTGTTCTTGATAACCTTTCATACCAACCAGAAATGGTTTGCTCTGAACATACTGCAGATGCTTCTGAAGATTTTAGTTGTGGCACTTCCTGTCTAAGAGTTGCAGTTGATAGTTACAATTGAAAAGTACTTCACTTGTTGGATAATATCTTATTTGGAAAAAAGTTACAAGTTTTCCCCACTTTCCCTTTAGAGTATGTATACTATGTATGCAGTAAGGTGGTTAATAACATTGAAAAATTGTGATGTTTCAGGGAGTGGTCAAACTGATTTTGGACCACAGCTTAAGTCGATGAATAAGCAGCTTTTCACAGTTGTTGCTTGGGATCCTCGGGGATATGGAAAATCCATTCCTCCATCTCGAGACTTTCCTCCAGATTTCTTTGAGAGGGATGCAAAAGATGCTGTGGATCTTATGCAGGTAATCTATTATCAGATTTTATTCTTTCTTTTTTTTTTTTAAGCTGTTTTCCCTAAATTTTGAGAAGGAGGAAGGTTGTTTCCAGCAGACAGCAGATTATGAAAAGGCTGTACAAATGAAGGCTTAAAAGTGAGCATATGCACACTATTCCAGAAAATATTTTCTTCTTCCACCTATTCTGCCTAGAGGTTCAGCAGTGAGAATTAGTATAAAGCGATATGCTTTTATTCTAAGACCCTGCCCTAAGAGTTTTGTAGCCAAGAACCATATAAGTTTAGTTAAATATGTGTACAAGAAACAAAGTCTGTGCCAAATAATTTAATGGAAGGGATTACTGTACTGAAGAGCTCTTAGAAAATTTTCTATCAAATAGAATCTTGGCATTTTGCCTTGAGCTGCCCATTTTAAGAAACAGTTGATTCTAAAAATTAACTTGATGCTTTGCATTTTACAGCATATTAGTGAAGTAATTTTTGTGGGAAATCAAAGGCTTCTTGTGACCATACCAAATCTTACTAATTAATACAGCTATTGTGGTTATAAAGAATATGGCCTAAAGCTGTTATTATTTCTACTTCTTGCAGAATTTTTTATTCAAATCTATGTTTCTGTGTTCCTCTTTTTTTCCTGTCCTCTAACTGCTGACACTATTTTCTGGTTTAGCTTTAACTAATATTCTGGCTTTTTTATATTAAGATATACAGTCTCTTTGGTTAAGAAAGTTGGCAGAGCATGAAAATTCAAAAAACATTAGGCAAGATTCAGACAGACAGTCCAACTGTATTTCTGTAATAAATAATAACCCTGCTGAAAACCCAGCTGAAGCTGGAAATGTGGCCTTCCAGGTGTATTCTGCGTAGTGAAACAAAGTAAGTGTGACAGCAGAATCGGGCTTAAGACACACATTTGCCCTCTAACCATAAAAGCTATCTCTCTGTACTGTAAATCTTCAATTTCTTTGCTACACTAGCAAAGAAAATAAAGATGCTGCCATGAATAGGTGACAAACTTGCAGTCTAAATGGTTGTAACCCCCTTTGTTGTCTCTGTTCAAATACTAATAAAAGCAAAATATTAAACAGAGCTTTCCCCAAAGGGAATGTAACCATGTAGTTTCCAGCCAAACAGGACAGCAGCCCACCAATCTCTAGAGCTGCCAAAGCAAATGAAGCATAGCATCCTGTTTTTTTGAAGATGTTTCTCAATATAAGCATGTAATAACTTACTAAAATGTTACCAATCGTGGGTGACTTGCTTCTATTTTAGGATATTACAGAGGATAGCACAAATCCCAATGAATCATTCCAACTATGATTTCCAGAATATAATGGTTTATATACATCATCCAGCCTACAATCAGCCAAAACACAGTCCACATGGGTGAGCCTTCAGAACCTTTGTTCTAGTCTCCTCCAGATTCTGGTGTCTCTGCTGGAGCTGTGAGTGATGCAAAGGTTTCTGTGAAATAACAAAAGCTGAAATTCTGCAGAGTATTTAGCACCTTTATGCAGAGACACTGTTCTGTATCTCTGTGTGCTGTGAAGGAGTTTCCTTGCAATAAAAGGACTATAAGGCACCTAAGTCCACTTTGCTGCCCTCCACTGCAATGTCTAATGCTAGCAAAGTCAATAGCATTAAAACAATAATTAGGGAAATGATTAGTGTTGATATTTAAGAAGTTCTTACTCTTCAGAGAGATTGACCTAGCAAAATTATGAACTTGGGCTTCTCTATGTTTTTGTAGATCAACTGTAACTTTTGCTTGTGTTACACTCCCTGTGATGCAGTAGAAACATACATGCAGTGCAGAGTGATGTTGTGTTGCAGCTCACTGTTGTATGTGGTCATTGGATTGCATTTCCCATAGGCCTGGATGGAAGAGGTGACTCCAAAAGAAATTTTGTTTACTCACTGAGTAAAGGCAGCACAAAATCACCCACAAAACTGTGCTGTGCAACCAGCTTTCAGATTATTGCCTGTGTTAGGTTAGCAACCTGTACTGTAGTTAAAAATTAAAGCAAGCAAGCAAGCATACACACCTTATCCTGCACATCTGTTACATCACATTGTTTTTCTGAAGGCTGCAAAGGATGAAACAAATTCCTCCTGCTGGAAAGGCATCCTCATATACCCCAAAGAATGCATCAAGATAAAGGCTAGTAAACATGAGAAATACTGGAGGCAAATAGATCTCAAATAACCTGGCATGAAGAACGAAAAATCTAATCAGCTATTCCATCCATCAGCCAACTCTGAGCTCCATCATTTGCTATTGGCAGTAGGGGAAGAGTAGCAACATCAAAAACTTAACCTTTACAAGCACTGCTGCCAACCCCCAAAATCTGCCAAGATACCAGGAACCCTTCAGCAGCACAATAGTGAAAATTGGACACAGATTAACTACCTCTTCATCAGACCAGGGCCAACTTCTGATCAGCTGCAAAAGTTCAAAGTTCTCTTTTCTTGCTATCAACTCTTACATTCCATGTCCCTTTCTTTCCCCTACCTTATTTTTTTTCTGTGTAGTAATTACAGCTTTGCAGAGTGAAATCTAAAATTGGTCAAAACTATAGTGAGCAGAATACCAAGGATGAAGCCAAAACCAGAAAAGCCTTATAGGGATAGAAGTCTGCTAAATATCTGCTAATATAGTTGATTAGTAAAGTTGTGCCTCACTTGAGCATCAGGTTTACAAGCAAAGTAGAAACTTCTTTTTCTGCCTCTGTAGTTATTTCTCTCATTCCCTGCATTTTTGCTTTCTTCTGTCACAACAAAGCAGGCCTGGACATCCGACACCAAAGCAACTCATTCGGCTAACTTGCTCTTTTTCCTCCAAAAGTACAATATCCTCCTTAAATACATGTAAAAGGCTGTAATTTCTGCAGAACAAAAGCAAAAACCACTGTGAAAGATATTCTCTTGTGAATGAGTTCACAAACCACAGTTCCTTTATGCAAAACTTCAAGTATCGCTTAACTGTTGAATATTGTCCCTCCACAAACTTTAGATATATTTTCTCATGAGTACCTTTAACTTCCTCACTCTTTACTCACTAAACATAACACACACAAAATCCTCTCTCCTGTGACTGCCAGTACTCCCTACCACATTCCATGATTTTTGAGGAAACAAGAGTTTCAAATTCTAGTAGAAAGCATTATCATAGATCACAGAACATGCTGAGTTGGAAGGGACACATCAGGATCATCGAGTCCAACTCCTGACCCTGCACAGGACATCCCAGGAGTCACACCATGTGCCTGAGAGTCCAAACACTTCTTGTACTCTGTCAGGCTTGGTGCTGTGACCACTTCCCTGGGGAGTCTGTTCCAGTCCCCAGCCACCCTCTGGGTGAAAAACCTTTTCCTGATATCCAGCCTAAACCTCCCTCAATTCAGCTCCATGCCATTCCCTTGGGTCCTATCACTGGTCAGAATGAATTAAGGTCTTGGTTGTCATACTTTTTTGCCCTAAGCTTTCCTTTTGAAGAAGGAGGAATTTAGTTATTAATGTTTTGAATCGCAACTGACCATGAAGTAACATTTAAAATACACACTTACAAGCTTTAGAAAATGTGTTAGCTACTAAAATTTGATACAATCCTTCAAAAATACTTTAAGCATTTTTTGGTTATTTTATAGATTATTTTTAGCTCAGCTAGCATCAGTAAACCAGATCACTGGCTTCCATTTTTCAAGACTTGTCCTTTTCTTTTTCTTATGTTTAGCTTACTCTTGGATTGCTTACCATCCACACTGTGATAGTCTTTCCCAGCTTCACACCAAGAGAATCCACAGTTTCTTCATATCATCAGCCTCTCTGAAAAGGTCTTTACTCTCCATTTTAAATCAATTTTTCTTTTTTTGGAGGGCTTTTTAAAATGCAGCAAGAATCTAATAGGACTACTGCCTGTTTTGTTAAAAAATTATAGAGAATTGAAATGGCAGGTGTAATTTCTTGTTTTCTAAATATTTGACTTTTTAAAGCATTTTTCTGTATAGCAATGTCCTGAGGTGACTTTTTGATTCTTGTATCCCCAATTGTCTATTCTGTTTATGCTGTATATTAAGTAAGACTGGTTCTGAGAACAAAGCAGGGGAAAGAAGAAGTGTGGTATCACTACACATGAAACCACTACAAGCAAGAAAATTATATTTTCTAATTATAAAAGCTAACTATAGTTCAACTATGTAGTGTTGTGCCTAAAGTTAATTTTCAAGAAATATTTGACATTTTGGCTGTAAAGCCAGCTAATGACTTGCATATGACTTTCTTGTACGAATCAAGGCACTAAAGTTTAAGAAGTTCTCCTTGTTGGGGTGGAGTGATGGTGGAATTACAGCACTCATTGCTGCTGCAAGGTACCCAAATCTTATCCACAAGCTCGTTGTCTGGGGAGCAAATGCCAGCGTTACTCAAGAGGACCTGAGAATTTACAATGGTATGTACGAGCTGCATGTCGTATTTTAATGAATTATTTTAATTTCTACTTGACCCAAGAATCTTAGTCATGTAACAGCTAAGTGGAGACAGAGCTGAGGACACAACAAACCTAAAGAGACAGGACACAACATTCACTACATTGCTAGGTACAGGGATAGATTCAAGTTATAGTGAGAGACTCTCTAAGAATTACTCTATGGGTAATATGACAGATTTCTTAACAAGCCCTTACCAACTTACCCTGATGAAAAGCAGAAATTACAATAGCTTATCAGTAGTTTTCAGAAAGTCAAATATTTGTTGTTATAACAAATTCATTAAAATAAATTCCAAATAATACTGTCAAACACCAGGTTTGATTTCTTATCTCACATCTTGCACAACCTTTTTAAACCAGGTCCACAGATAATCACTGGGCTAGCTCATTACAGCTTTTGCTTCTAGGGCCTATGTAATATAGACAGTAAGAAAACAAGTTCATAACTTACCTTTTAAGTTCAGGAAGCAAATGAATCATTCAAGTAAATGTCCCAAGGTGTCATTACCATTTGCATTCCTTCAGAGTTAATTATTATCATTTGAAAACGTTTGCGAAGTAAGGAAACATGGGATTTCTGGTCCTTATTCCACTCACATGAAATAGAATCTGAGATCATTCTCACAATAAAGACAAATAGGAAGAAATGGCCAGTGAACTCAGAAAGGGGCCATATTTCCTTTTGAACATAGAAATGAAAAGGGTTAACCATATTGGCTCTCAACAAATGTAACCCAGTATAGTTTCATTTTAATGACTGGAATTTGATTTATACCAGCTGTGAAATCTCTCTGGCTTCAGCAAAATTACAAATGTATATATTGCACATGTGTATTTACCTCACCTATAGTAAAACTAAAAGTGGTGGTAGTAGTAGTAATATATATTTTTAGTTCAGAAAGCAAAATGCTTTTCAACTCTGCAAAATGTTTCTTTACATGTTTTTCTACTTAGGAAACTCTTGTTGTATAACTGTGAAATGCACATCTCCTCCCTGCACAACAGAATAAAATTTAAAAGAAAAATAATAATTAAAAAACCCCAAAACAACAACAAAAAGTCCTATTTACAGGGAGCACCCACTGCAATATTGCCCTTTGTGGATTGTTGCTTTCAACATCTCTCCCTAGCTGATAGAGCTCAGAGAGTATCAGCACAAGTCTTCTACAACTGGCTCATCAGCACATCTCAGCTGCAGTGGAGGGTTTGGCAGGAGAGAAAGGTCTTGATTCAGTATCTATGTCCTTTCAACATTGGCTTCTCCCTTCTCTTTTTAAATGAATGCCAGCAACAAAGATAAAACAGTAGGTTCTATATGGGAAACAGTTGTTCAGTAGCACCAAGCCTGGGGTGAGCAGACTCATTTCCAGTCAGATGCTGTTATAAAACACTTTCAGTCACTGCTACCTTTGTCATTTGGCTTGACAGGTTCTCTTTGTTAATTAACACCTCACTCCTTTCTTCCCTTAATTCCCTTTTGAAACCAATTAAAACCTTTGCTAGTTGCATATATTGCAGTTTGATGACTCAGTACTATCCTGTTCTCTGCTGTGCCAACTTTGTTTCAAACTTTGTCAGTACAAAGCTATACAGCTGAAATATAGTTTAGTGAAAATAACCCTTTTGAATACCTAGTTTGTGAGCAGTACTGAAAATTTTAGAGAGAAAAAAATAGAAAAATCTGATAAATAAATAAGTAAAATGTCAGATTATTTGTACAGTTTTAGCCAGCCTGCCATGAGTCACAGATCGCTACTGAGTCACTTGTTTTTGTGTAAAACTATGGCAAACGTACCGTGATATCAGCCTGCTGGAATGTCTTAGTAAGAGCTTCCTTCCTCTGAAAGCTGGTAGGAGCCATGGAAGGACTTCCATCCATCAGTTGATGCAAAAGTCTAAAGGATATAAAAAAGAGCTACCAGGTCTAGCACACTGCTATGAAACAGTCCCATTTTTATACACAAGGTAGCCCTTGAACTTGCCTTGTGAAAGCCTTTCAGAAAGAACCATCAGAAGTTTCAAAGGACTGAATCCTTTGAATATTATGGTTTCTCTATTTTTCCTTGTGACCATAATAACAAGATGTTCCTCTACAACAGAGAGGACCACAGCAGGGGTAGCAGTTTCGGTTCTGAAATATATATTTGCAGTCTGGTTTGAAAACTTCCCTATATTAGGTGTGGTTTTTATCTTTTTGCTAGAAAGGAACATAACATATTTCAACATAATTTTATGTAGGCATCCGAGATGTTTCAAAATGGAGTGAAAAGGTCAAGAAGCCACTGGAAGAGCTGTATGGACATAAGTACTTTGCAGAAACCTGTGAGGCTTGGGTAGATGGAATATCTCACTTTGCTGAAAATCCAGATGGTAAGACTTTCACAATGTTGAACTGAGGCAATTAGAATAGCAGGCAGTTCTGGGTAAAAGAAGTCTTAACAGTACTTCTAGCAGCCAATAAAGGAAGGACTCTGCATATGCCATTAAAAGCTGGGTCTGACTCACACTCAGGAATAACACAATTACTCTGTAGATAGTTCACAGAACCAGAAAGGTACAGGGGGGAAACATTTATGGAAAACATTAGCTGATGAGGCTCTCCTCTTGTTCCACCACAAAACTGCACTATTAAGTAATTGCTTTTGTGCAGACTAAACAGAAGGATTCTCCTCAGGCAGAATCTTTCTCTCCTCTTCTGTCTCTGTGTCAAAGGATTATCTCTTGGTGACATAGTTAAGATGCACCAAGAGTAAGGTGTGCTCTTTGCACTTTTTGCAAAACAAAGCTTAAGAACTCTTTCAAACTTTGTAACATGTGAGTTAAAAAAGAAGGGACTTCAGATTTTTAAAACTCAGAATTAAAAAACACATTTTAAAAACAATATTGAGGAAACAAGTGTTTAAAAATAAGACAAAAAATGTTGAACTAGACAATATAATTGTTTATCCCTGAAGATTTCTGCCATTAGTCTACATAGACCTTTTCACCAAGGATATTATGAATAATAATCTGCAGTTCTGTTTTGATTCAGAGAGAATTTGCTTTTAATTTGCCTAAAGCAATAATACATAATGTATATTAAAAAAAGGAGTTTGTAACTCTTATACACATCTTCCTGTAGCTCTCATAATGAAAAATAGAAGGTGATGCACATTAACAGGCAGCAGGTACTACAA
The DNA here is from genome assembly GCA_013400435.1 of Pycnonotus jocosus. Lineage (NCBI taxonomy): Eukaryota > Metazoa > Chordata > Aves > Passeriformes > Pycnonotidae > Pycnonotus > Pycnonotus jocosus. The sequence goes on from VWYP01011582.1 coordinate 48,664, forward strand.
GGAAAGTGTTCCTTCATGTCATTTTTTCCATAAATTTTTGTATAGAATCAACACAAGACTAAGATTTCTCCCAGTAAAGTGATGTAACAAATTAAGTTCCTATTTTATTTTAGCCATTCTGGAATCTCCTTAAAACTATTTCTTTTCTGAAGTGCAAAGCCCAGGCTGGTGAATCTGTGGCTGTGACATCCCTTCACTGCCTGCACATGCCTCAGACACTGAGATAAAGTGACTGAGATAAAGAAGCCAGCAATAAACATGTAACAAGGAGCTGAATTACCTAGGTGCTGAAACTGGGTCAGATATTGGAAGAAGCTAGTGTTGGCTGCAAGAGACGAGCAGCTACCAGACTGCAGGTTATTTTCCAGGAGAAAGCCAGTTTTCCAACTTAGATTACAAACAGGCCACATGACAATTAAAGTTAAGACACTGCAACAAAGGCACAGATACAGCAGATATAAGAAAAGGTGTTAATAAAATCCATCGGAGATAAAAGGAGGACAGCAAAGCCAGTGTTGGCTCAAAAAAACTCAAGCTCTTTTTAAAACTAGACTATTTTTCCCTGAATGAGACATCTTTTATTGTGTAATACCATAAGAAATGAACTTTTGGAAGGAGCTAACACTTAATGAAACTGAGTAAAGGTGCATAAAGTCGCAACATCCAAGATTCTTCTTGCTGTTCCATGCTATTAGAGAAAATACAATTTAGTGGTCATAGTACAAAACAGTTTTAGGTCTGAAAACTAGGAAATAATAGTTTGACTGCCAACTGTGTTCCTATATAAATAACCTAAATTTACTTGGCACTTGTTCTGGAAAACAGTCAACATTTCTGCAGGTGTTAGAGGACTATGGGTAAAATGAAAATATTTAACCAATAGAACTGCAAACAAAGGCTGCATAAATAACCAAACAACTGAAAAGCTGTGAAACAGGCTCTGACTTTAGAGCTAGGTGTACACATATGAGTATTAATCTTACAGCTGTTGGTAGCTGCAAGGTGGCAACTACAAATGGACAAAGTTATCTCAAAGACAAATGGAACATAAAGCCCATCAACGATGTTTTGTCCAAAAATTCCCTTGCAAGCATGTGGGAAATTAGGCAATGAGTTTGGAAACTGGGTTACTAAGGAATGAGGGGAAAAAAGGAGAGAAAATTCAGAAAAGTCCTTAAGCAAAACCATTACAATTACTTCTAATGAGATTAATGACTAATAAGCATAAAATTACAAATGGACAGGGAAAATAACCTTTGAATAGCTTTAGTACAATTCATATCAAATGGTTATGCACTTGTGCTGGATTTGCATGGCCAGATTTTTGTACCAGGGGGGTTGCAGGGTGCTAGAACCTTCCTCCATGTCCAGTAGAGCCAATGCCAGCCAGCTCCAAGATGGACATGCCACTGGCCAAGGCAAGGCCAATCAGTGATGGCAGTAACACCTCTGTGAAAACATATTTAAGAAGGAAAAAAAAGTTACTGCACAAATGTTACTGCAGTGAGAGAAAAGCAGAGTGAGAACAGATGAGAGGAACAACTATGCAGCCACCAAGGCCAGTGAAGAAGGAAGGGAAGGAAGTGCTCCAGGTGCTCGAGCTGAGATTTCCCTGCAGCTCATGGTGCAGACTCTGGTGAGGCAGCTGTGCCCCTGCAGCCCATGGAGGTCCACAGGGATGCAGAGATCCACCTGCAGCTCCTGGAGGAGTGCATCCCACAGCAGGTATGCCCAAGAGAGGGCTCTGTACCTGTGGGAAATCCATGCTGCAGCAGGCTCCTGCTGGGACCTGTAGACCCATGGAGAGAGGAGCCCACACTGAAGCAGGTTTCCTGGTAGGACTTGTGACCCAGTGAGAGGCCCATGCTGAAGCAGGCTGTGCCTGAAGGACTGCACCCTGTGGAAAGATGACTCACCTTGCAGCAGTTTGTGGGGAACCATTGCCTGTGGGATGGATTCATCATGGAGAAGTTAATGGAGAACTGTTTCTCATGGGAGAGACTCAACACAGGGGCAGTGGAAGGACTCCCTGAGCAGCAGCAGGAAAAATCTGTGATGAACTGACCACAACCCCCATTCCCCATCTCCCTGTACTACAGAGGGACAGGAGGTAGAACCCAGGAAGAAGCTTCCAAGATTTATTTTACTTCTCATTATCCTCCTCTGATTTTGTTAGTGATAAATTCAATTAATATCCACAAGCTGAGTCTGTTTTGCCCATGATGGCATTCAGTGAGTGCTCTCTCCTGGTCCTTATCTCAACTCAGGAACCTTTCATTCTGTTTTTTCTCCCCTGTCTACTTGCGGAGGGGAGTGATGGAGAGGCTTTAGGTAGCAGCCTGGCATCCAGCCAGGGTCAATCCATTAGAACATTGCAGACAGCAAAGGGCCTGGGAGGTGCAACAGGTATGAGTATAGCCTAGAGTTAATTTGTTCCAAAAAGTAGCAAATCTTGTAACCTGACAACTGCTGCAACAAAATGCAGCTTAATGTGAGGGCCGTAAAACTCTTAAGGCTGAAAAGAACAAAGCCGGCAATGAGATGCGTGCATTGGCTTTGAAGAGTCAAAGGGAGCCTGGGGAAATGTGGAACAAAGGTTCTTCATTCTCTGTATCCTTTTGTGCTAGTATGCATTAATGGAGCAAATTGCAGTGAAGTAAAATTTTGGAGAAAGAAATGCTAATTATAGTCCTGCTTACATATTTCTATAGATTAATCACACACAATCCACAAGGAGAGGCAATAGCTAGAGCCCAATGGAGTTCAGATTCCTTTACAGAAGCAGTTTCATCTTTTATACAATTTTGAACCAAAGTGTGACTTTCATTTGTTTTCTCCCTAGGTAATATCTGCCAACAGTTACTGCCAGATATTAAATGTCCCACATTTATAATTCATGGTGAGAAAGACCCTTTGGTCCCACAAGCTCATGCAGAATACATTCATAAGCACATCAAAGGCTCTCGGTAAGTTAAATGATGGAATTTTTATAAACCATTATTGGAGAAATGAAATAGTTCAAACCCAGTGTTAAAAAAAAGTATTTGGACAAGTTGTCTCTGCCACACAGAGAGCTATTCCAAACTTCCCTACCAAGTTACAATGCAAATAGAGTAGCTGGACTTTTCTTGCAGGATAAAAAGTACAGGTTTTTAATAAGCTCTTTCCTAAAGCCCTCTGAGAGGAACCAAGTAAGTTCCTTTTCCTCTTTCCACTACACAAACAGAACCACTACTCCCTAAGCTTTATCAAAGCAAGCAAAATTGTTTATGACCAAAATGAATTGCATTCCTTTTGCTGTAAGAGACCTCATTTCTATCCCATTCAGTAGAACAGGAAATTTAGATGCTATGAATGGAGAGAGATTTCCAGTTATTAGAGAAACACAGATTACTTGTTTGCTCTGCCCCACTGATGTGAACAACCTCAAAGATTCTGTTTCCACCTGTCCCGTGAATTTTCAGTGTTTTTAAGAAAAGCAGAATGAGGAAAAAAAATGTACAGGTGTGCTCAGAAATATTACTATATAAACAAGAAAAATACCAAGAAAAATCTGCTTCATGTGTGTTGCGGCTTACCCCAGATAGCAACTCAGTGCCACCCACTCCCCCACTCCTGGGATCAGGGACAGAATCAGATGAGTAAAAATGGAAAAAAAAACCTCTTGTGTTGAGATAAAGGCAGTTTAATAGCTAAAGCAAAAGCCACACATGCAAGTAAAATAAAACAAGGACTTAACTCACTCCTCCCACAGTCAGGCTGGTGTTCAGCCATCCCAGGAAAGCCAGGCTCCATCACACATAGCAGCTACTTGGGAAGACAAATGTCATCCCTCCAAACATCCCCCTTCCTTCTTTCCCCAGCTTTGTATGCTCAGCATATCATATGGCATGGAATATTCCTTTGGTCAGTTGGGGTCAGCTGTCCCAGCTGTGTCCCCTCCCAAGTCCTTGTGCACCCCCAGCCTCCTTCCTAGTGGGGCAGTACGAGAAGCAGAGAAGGCCTTGATGCTGTGCAAGCCCTGCTCAGAAATAACAGAAACAGCTCTGTATTATCAACACTGTTTTCAGCACAAATCTAAAACACAACCCCATAACAGCTACTGTGACAAAAATTGACTCTATTCCAGCCAAAACCAGCATAACTTGAAATTTCTGGAAATGCTCCCTATAAAAAGACAGGATTTTACCAACTGAATTTTCTTCATAATTTTGCACACAAATGCAAGCATTCTATTACTACTGAATTACAGACTGTGAGGATTAGCACTGGAGAACAGAAGTGGTGGGGGGGAAAAAAGAGCATTTTTATGAATGCAAAATGTAGGGAACTGTTTCACTGATGTCATCTCAGTACAAAATGAATGATATCTCCAAGTCAGCCCTGCTGATCATAGTAATGCACTCTGCTAGATGAGATGAGAACAAGTGATCTTCCTAACAATCACAGGCAGGTGTTTTATTTCATGTCTGCTGGTTCATCACTCCTACATGCCCTGTTCAGAACACTTAACATCCTACTTGCTTTCACTGAGCTCCAAAATGTTCTAGATGCTGACTAAGGCAAATTATCCCAAGAAACTAGACAAGAATCTGATAGGTTCTCTTTGGAAGACAAGCCAAAGAGGAAACACTGTTAGAAATTGCCATTCAATAAAATGTAAAACAGTGATTCTTTGAATGTCTTTGTGCTGAAGGGCTCCCCTGTGGCATATTTGTCAGAAAAGAAACAAGACTAATGGTATTCTCAGAAATTAATGCTTGGGTACATGGTTGTATTCTTCCCTGGTTGCATTGGAAATGACATTTTCCATTGTGAAGCAGAAGGAAAAGCTTAAATTCAGCACATTTTCAGTAACACATGCTTCTACCATCAGTTTTTCTTGCCTTAATTTTTATCCAGTAGTGAAGTAGAAAAAGCTTCTTCTGATTATAGGGCAGATACATTGCTGGTTTCTGTCATGGTGAAAAGAGTGTGCCATCATTCTGCATTTGCGTGGTATGGCTGAAGTTTAGTAGCATTACAGTAGTAGGAAACAATGGCAGTAGGAAATAGAATGCACAGTGCTTTAGTTTGTGCATCTGTGTGCTGCTTATCTTTGAAGAAACAGACTTAATAAAATTCAGACAGAATTCACTATAAAAGCTAGAAATATTCACATGCTGCTGCTCTTTTCTCAAAGCAAAACTGCAGTTGTTACCACCAAAAGCAGGTTGACCCCACTTGCTGTAGTGAGACTTTGACATGAAGGCAACAAAGTATCAAAATGGTTTTAGCTCTGTTGAAACCGCTTAGTATATGGTAGAACAAAACAACTTAAAGAATTTCCCACCCCCACATAAAGAACTGTACATCCCTAATGTATGAAGTTTGTCTCAGATAGAAAGCAAAAGTAAGTAGAATTTTAGGCATGTCAAACACATATTTATATTATAAAGATTTAATCTTTTTCACAAGTACTCTTTCTAAGCTTTTGGTATAGCCAGAGAAATTCTGACTTTCCTTTTTATTTTAATGGATGAATGGTTTTAGTTTTGGATTGTCTTTTTGCAGAAAGATTAGACAGAGTACAAATACTAACCAAGTTTGGGTAATGACTCTACATTTCACTGCCAATACTGTTCTCTGAAAGAGGCAAAAGTGCTCAGATAGTTCACATACCTTTTGAAGATGCATCTCACATAAGTTTTGGAATGTTATCTTCTCTGAAGATCACCAGAAAGTTTTCTAGAAACTGGGTCTAGGACACAAAATTTTGATTTAGGCTTATTTTATCCTCCCCAGATTGGGACAAGTAGTATGCTTGCTCCAACTGTTGCTGTGGTTCACATTCCAATCACACACATAGGGACAGTACTTAAAATCAGAGTTACTATGAATCCTTACTGGGTAACCAAGAACAAGGATAATGCAACAAGCATTTTAATTACCTGTACTCACAGAATAAAATGTATAATCGGTGTTTGACTTTTTTTCTCTTTTAAGGTTGCTTCTGATGCCAGAAGGAAAGCATAACTTACACGTGCGTTTTGCAAATGATTTCAACAGAGAAGTGGAAAATTTCCTATGCTGACATGAACTGTGAAATGAGTCAGAGGTATTTAGCCTTTGCCTTGTTTAGGAATTTAGATTGGCTTTCCATTTTCAATGCAGTTATAGGTAGATTTGAGTCCTGTAAGAAACACATTAAACATATTAGCATGAGAACCATACGTCTTAAGAACATGTAAGCCTCAGTGATCAGGGCATATCACTGTAGTGCAAGATTTCTGACATGCCTTTAAACTTACTTGTTGCCACTCAGGCTGAACAGCTGTTCTTTGTCCAATAGAGGTGTTAAGAAAAACAGAAACCATGATCTTAAATACATGCCTTTATGTGCTCTTAATATTAAAGGACAAAAAACATCATAAGAATTAGGATTCAGAACTGTTACACTGAGAAATCTGGCAAAGTCACAAATGCTGAGAGGATAATTGGGTACATAGTTTCTAGAAAACATGCTTCACCACCACTATCAGAAGTCATTCAGATGCATGCCTGCTTTACAGAAGTTCCTTTGATACCAGGTGGCTTAAGCCTCATCTTCCTCTCCTTCCTCCTCAAACTCGCCCTGCTCATCAGCAGTGGCATCCTGGTATTGCTGGTATTCAGAGACCAGGTCGTTCATGTTGCTCTCAGCCTCGGTGAACTCCATCTCATCCATGCCCTCGCCGGTGTACCAGTGCAAGAAAGCCTTGCGGCGGAACATGGCCGTGAACTGCTCCGAGATCCTCTTGAAGAGCTCCTGGATGGCCGTGCTGTTGCCGATGAAGGTGGCCGACATCTTGAGGCCGCGCGGGGGGATGTCGCAGACGGCCGTCTTCACGTTGTTGGGGATCCACTCCACAAAGTAGCTGCTGTTCTTGTTCTGCACGTTGAGCATCTGCTCGTCCACCTCCTTCATGGACATGCGTCCCCGGAAGATGGCGGCCACCGTCAGGTAGCGGCCGTGGCGGGGGTCGCAGGCGGCCATCATGTTCTTGGAGTCGAACATCTGCTGCGTCAGCTCGGGCACCGTCAGGGCGCGGTACTGCTGGCTGCCGCGGCTGGTCAGCGGGGCGAAGCCCGGCATGAAGAAGTGCAGCCGCGGGAAAGGCACCATGTTGACCGCCAGCTTGCGCAGGTCGGCATTCAGCTGGCCGGGGAAGCGAAGGCAGGTGGTCACGCCGCTCATGGTGGCCGACACCAGGTGGTTGAGGTCCCCGTAGGTGGGAGTGGTCAGCTTCAGGGTGCGGAAGCAAATGTCATACAGGGCCTCGTTGTCGATGCAGTAGGTCTCGTCCGTGTTCTCCACCAGCTGGTGCACAGAGAGGGTGGCATTGTAGGGCTCCACCACCGTGTCCGACACCTTGGGCGAGGGCATGACGCTGAAGGTGTTCATGATGCGGTCGGGGTACTCCTCCCGGATCTTGCTGATCAGGAGGGTGCCCATGCCGGAGCCCGTGCCTCCGCCCAGCGAGTGGGTCAACTGGAAGCCCTGGAGGCAGTCGCAGCTCTCTGACTCCTTCCTCACCACGTCCAGCACGGAGTCCACCAGCTCAGCGCCTTCTGTGTAGTGCCCCTTGGCCCAGTTGTTGCCGGCCCCGCTCTGACCTGCGCGGCAGACCACAAGCCAGGTGCCACATGAGCGCCCCAGGGACAAATGCACTCCATGATGCCCCCTCCCTACGGGCTCCTCCCCTCTCTCCCATGCCCACTCTGCTACCAGGATTTGGTTTTCCCAGGGTCACTTGCATGCTCGCTCCAAGTCTTTTCCGTGTGTGGAGTTCCTACTCTGGGAACTCCTCCATCCCGCCACCACTCACCAAAGACAAAGTTGTCGGGACGGAAGATCTGTCCAAAGGGGCCGGAGCGCACAGAGTCCATGGTGCCAGGTTCCAGGTCCACGAGGATGGCACGGGGGACATACTTGTTACCTGTGGGGGGAACCAGCAGCAGCATTACAGCCCCCTGGCAGTCGGCAGCCAGTGTCACAGGAGCCCTGCTGTGCTGCCTTCCACCTCCCTGCATTTCTCTGGAGAGGCACTGTCACAATCAAGGCTACCGTGTTATCAGAGCCTTTCTGAGAACAAAGGTCTCTTAGAAGAGTCACTGGCAGATGACAGCTCTTGTTCAGGGATTTTTCCAGCCTCCACTATCATGCCTGCCCTATTTATTTGAGGAGACCTGAGGAAGCAGGCACTTACCAGCAGCTTCATTGTAGTAGACGTTGATCCTCTCCAGCTGCAGCTCACTGTCCCCATGGTAGCTGCCCGTGGGGTCGATGCCATGCTCATCGCTGATGACCTCCCAGAACTAGAAGGAAATTTTGAAAAATGGCAATTGGCCGTTTCCAGTGCCAGTGGAAACAGCTGGCCAGTGCCAATCACACACTCCCAGTGCAGCCCGTGCATTCCGCGGCCCTGACCACTCCCTTGCATGGCAGAGCAGCTGCCGGGTGGGAAGGTGAGTCAGTGCACAAGGGCCTCACTGGCCGCAGCAGCTGCACTAGCAAGAGGCTGACAAGCAGCCAGAGCATTGAAGTGCAAATTAATTCCTTTGTAGCTTGTCCAAAGGGTCACCATCTCTAGCTGTATCAATTTGGTGCCCTCCCATTGTCTAGCATTAGCTTAAAACCCTGTAGCCACTACAAGATGGCAACACCTGCACACGTTCAGTGGTGAAACACCTCCCGTTCCCCCCCTTTGGAGTCGGCCCCGTGGCCGCAGAGGGGCGAGGCAGCTCGGGATGGCCGAGCACGCCGGACAGGAGCGCGGGCATATCCGTGCCCCGCCCAGCCCCGCGGCAGCTCCGAGCGGTAGGGACGGGGGCACAGCGTACAGAAGCCTGAACAAACTCCGGGTCGCTTTTCATTTCGGAACGGGCTGCGCGACACCCGCGGGATGCAACCTGCGGGAGCGCCCTGCTGCTTTCCGCACCCATCCGTACCTTGGCGCCGATCTGGTTGCCGCACTGCCCGGCCTGGATGTGCACGATCTCACGCATGGTGCCGGTCTCCGAAGCTGCCCCTGCTGCTGTCGCTGGCTTCCTTCGCCTCCCGCACTCGCAGCTGCGGCGGCCGCACCCCTCGCTGCCCCTTAAATGGATCGCCGCGCCCCCCCCCGCCGGCGACGCGCGGTGGGAATGGCGAGGGGCGGGGCGGGCTCGGGCATTGTCTCCCGCTCGGGCTCTGTGTCCGCGTCCGGTCCGGTCCGGGAGACGCAGGCTGCGGGCTCCTCTGTATGCTGAACGCCTCTGGCTTGGGGCGTTGGGTGTACTTCGCCTTCGGCTGTCGGGGAAAAGGCCGGAGTCGGATACGACATGACTTATCTTGGGGTGAAAAAGAAAACAAAACCACCTAACACCTAACTATTTGCACACCTGTTGGAACTCGTCCCCTTGCTTCCTTCCCCTCTACTACTCCACAGCAGCGAAGCACATGCTGCTATGTTTTATTAGCACCATCAAGGTTGTGTTTCTAGCTTAGGCCTGCTTAATCATGTTTCAATATGTTTGAAGCACAAGCATAATTTTTCCATAGCTCGGATACCTGAAACAAGCAGAGACTGGATGGTGATGTTGCAGCCCACAGCCACTTTCAAGCACGAAATTCTGTTTTAGATAGTGCTGCTAAATGGGTGTACGTGAGGCTCTAATTTCAGGAACACAGAGGGCTGGCATGAGATTTTATGCTGCTGCTAAAGAATGGCTTTTTCTGGGAATTATCCAGCAGTGATAGCAGTTTAACAACACAGGAATATGTTTAACACACACAGTTTAACACATACAGGTATATGTTTCTTTTCTGTAAGTGAAGTTATCTGCCACACACCTCATTTTGGAAAACTTTTGAATTCTGCCAGTAGCATCTCCGCTTGATCTCTCATAGAAAAAAAGATAAGTACAAGGTGGATGACCAAGGGAGGAGGGACAGTTCAAGGACAACAAGGAGAATATAATTGAACCAACTGCAATACACACCTGTATCTGCACTACTGCCAAGGAGAACATCTGAAACAAATTTCAGCAGGATCTGTAATGGATTGTGCAGAAATTATTGAACTTGATTGTAAAACAGTGCTTGATTTACAGCTCTAAATTTTTTCAGAAGTGAAAGCAGCTTTTACGCCCATCTGACCACCCTGTTGAGGATAGCTGTACACTAGCACCAGGGAAGGGAGATGACAGCCCATAGTGAAGTAAGGAATAGGCTGGTAAAGAGGATGCAAAACAATGTATCTTGTGTTCAGCATAATGAAACTGTAGAGAGTTCACCTTAAGCACAACATTAAAGTGCCAAGGGGACAGTGTGGTAATGCAAGCTCTAAAACGTTGCCAAGTATCAACAGGCTCAGCATAGTTAACATTGTTTATTTTGTGAGGGCTTTTGAACTGTCTCCTGTAACACCCCTGTAGGTCAATTGATGAGATATGGCCTAGATAAATAGACATGGAGTGTGAAAACTGGCTGAACTGCCAAGCTGAAGGGCTTGACATCAGCAACACGAAATTCTGGTGCTGTATTCCAGTGACTGATCCTTGGCCAACACCATTGAACTGCTCCGTTAGTGAGTTAAATGGCAAGAGAGTGCACCCTCAGCAAGTCTGCTGATGATACAAAACTGGGAGGAGGGACTGATACACCAGAGGTTATCCTGCCAATCCAGAGTGATTGCAGTAGGCTGGAAAAATGGGCTGACAGGAACCTCATGCAGTTTAACAAAGGGAAGTGCAAAGCCCTGTACCTGGAAAGGAACAACCCACTGAATCAGTACATGGCAGGGACCACCCAGATGGAAAGGAACTTGGCCAGAAACAACCTGGAGATCTTGGTGGACACTAAGTTGAACATGAGTGAGCAGTGTGCCCTAACGGCAAGGGTTGTCCAGAAACATCCTTGTTTAAGGAAGGTTGTTACCAGCAGGTCAAGGAAGAGGATAAGATGTGGTAAGACACATCTGGAGTTTTACATCCAATTCTTGGCTCCCCAATATGAGAGAACGATGGATATTTTGGAGTGAGTCCAATGAAGGAAGTGGAGCATCTGTCATACAAGGTGTGGCTGAGAGCTGTGACCAAATTTCCTGGAGAAGATTCAGGGTATTCTTATCAGTGTGTATAAATACTTGAGAGGAAGCAGTAAAAAAGATGGAGCTAGGCTCCTCTCAGAGGTGTACAGTGACAGGAGGAGAAGCAATAGACACAGACTGAAATAGAGAAATCTGAACATAATGAAAAAACAAAACCACTTTGCTCTGGTACAAGTTGCCCAGAGAAATTGATGTGTGTCCAGTCTCAGAGACAGTCAAAACTCTAGGGAGGACAACCCTGATTAACCTGTTCTAGCTGGCCTTGTCAGGCAAAGTAAAGGACTAGACTAGATGATCCCAGAGGTTCTGTCCAACTTCCACAATTGTGTGGCTGTATGAAAGGGAAAGAAAGGAGTGGGATGCTGTGTGTAATCAGCAACAGCAGACTGACATTTTATTCAACTCAGTTTCACACTACACTATAACATTTTATTGCAATTATAACACCTTCAAAACAAGAAGATTTTTGCAAAGGTGAGGTGATAATTAATGTGGAAAATCGTTACCACTATCTGAATAAAGTCAGAATGATCAGAATTGTTTACATAATACTCAGGTTAGCTATGCTGAATGCAATATAAATCAATGCATAATGTCACCAGGGTTTTTGGGTTTTTTTTTTTTTTTGTTTATTTTGGGGGAGGGGGTTGTTTTTGTTTTTGTTTTAATCAACAGCAGGAAATACTAGTGGCTAAAGAAGTACCATAACTTTGCCTGGAATCTGGCTGCTGTGACCTTGAAAAAATGCTTTGGCTGTATTTTCAAAAGTGGCTCTCAATTTGCTCCAGTGAATTGACTTTCTTATCAACTGTAGCTCATTTTCTTCCCTGGTGCAGAAACCTCAGCTGCTGTGAAATGTCATGAGCACAGACTGGCTGAAGCTTTGCAACACAGTGAATTAAGTGTGGTGCTATTCCAAGTGGCTTTTGCAATCACAAAATATCCAGGACTGTGCTGGCACTGAGATCTTTTCACCAAATTCTTTAGGAGTTTGTGTTCTTTATATCCCAGCTGTCGTCAGTATTTTCCTTTGACATATTTCAGCAACACTTAATCACAGGCAGCCTTTGTTATTGTTCACACTACTTAAGCATATACATTTGTACTTGCTGTAGGCATAACCCACCCTTTTGGGCAGCAGCAGGGAGTTACATTCTTCTAACCACTGGTGGAACTGCAACACAACTGCGTCTCTGGCATCTCTGAGGGATCCACACAGACACTGAAGAGCTTTTAGGGTGCCAGAATATTCCTGGCAATCCACAAAGGCCCGGATGAAGCTTTATGATTCTTGAGGACATCTGAGGACACCTGAGATGTCGTCTTCCCACATGCACACAGTGACCTCCTTTAGAGTTATTCCACTAAGAATTCTGAACTTTTATTAGGAAACAAATTCTTAGATACTATAGTACTTGTTTCTTTGTAGACTCCCACTTTTTTNGGGATGTAGCTCCAGGTTTTATTCTGAGTACCTAAAGGGAAGTACATGTTTTTGTGTAAAAGTTCCTTAATCTTCAGCAATGCTGAACCTCTATAAGCACACAGTGAACCAAACTGAATTTCAACTACATTCAACTACTTGAATGTCCATTCAGAACCTTTCATTACGGCAAACACTTTAACAAATCTTAGCCATCAAGGATACTTAAATAGATATGGGAGTTCCCTATTGTTTGGGGGTTTTTAAAAATATAGCTCTATAAATTCTAAATTGTCAGAATTGCAAATGAAAGCCAAAATTCTCCCATTCATACAAAAGCAGGGCATGTGCCCAGGAACACCCATGGGCCCCTCGGCAGCCGAAACTCTGCCACAGCCTCCTCCCTGCCTGCATCAAGCCCTGCCTACCCAGTTTCCAAGGCAACAGTGGAGCCTGGTGATGGATGCACAAGGGAGGCAACAGGGATCCCACAACATTTTCATGTCCGTCTGTGATTTCCCATTGTTTGAGAAAGAATCACAAGTGTACAGATAGGAAAGCTTCTCAAGCACACAAAACGTCTGCCCACGGCTTTATTCTCAGTCATTTGTGATGGGTGGTATCATGTGTTGCTCAGGCGTGCGTATCAGAGGCTACGTGGCTATTTGAGTCGTTTTGTTGGTACTCAAATGAGCAGGCTCTGTTTGTTATCTTATTGTTCACCTTCTACCTGGTAACTATGATGTTCCCACCTGATGAGGACCGTATGAGGTTACCTTTGGAACATGATGCTTAATCATTTGCAATATGCATTAATATGGAAGAATATTCTACCAGTAAGAGGATGGAATAATTATGAAAGTGATTTTAATGCTAGTAATAGAATACCTAAAAGGGGAACCTATCTTTATTTCAACATTACAACTCACTGCAGGCATTGGAAGCTATTAATTACAACAACTGAGCACGTTTTTACGAATCAGCAAAAGCAATTTCATTGTAGAGCCCTCAGAACTTGTGTTTATTATACCTGAGGGTCTGTGTGTTTGGCCAAGAACAAAAGAAGAGAGAGGATAAGTGTGTGAGAGAAAATCACATTACAGAGCAATTCGGGACACTGTCAGCTCTAAAATAACCCATGCACCTATAGAGAGGAGAACCGTTTCTCAATGGATGTAATATTTCTTCCACACCATATGGTTCCTCTTGTGAATTTAGATTGTAACCTCTGAGTGTCATGCATTTCTGTGAATGTGCTTGTACAGGACACAGCAAACAGAACCTTGCTTCTCTGGCTTCCAAAGTTACCATAATAAATGTGATCACATGTCATGAAATGATTCCAAAAAGGGGGAAATGTGGTCATCATCATCAGGCAGCGATTTACTGAGAAGAAAAGCAAAACAATGCAGCCTCTTATTATTTCCTCTTGGCACACCAGATGTGATGGGGTAGCAGCCAGATGGCTCCTGCCCCCATCCATGCTGCAGCTACCTTTTTAGATTGCTCAGTAGATGAAACACATCCGATATTCCTACAAACTGAGTCCTCCAGTCAAAAGATAATTAGGATTCCAGCATCAATATAAATGAAATGCTGATATCATGTTTTCCAGGGCAGTTCATTTCCTCCACATCAACAAGGTACAGATAGAGACTTTGATCTGCTAGTCACCGTTTCTTTTGTTCCTTAGCCTCCTTGCTTTCTTGCAATCCAATAGTTACTTGTAACTCAAGCTGACACTGGGCAGACTGAACTACATCTTGTGAGGTCTGCTAAGAGATGCAGTTGTTTGTGGTAGGATTCAGTGTACATTTTTTCAAATTGCCCAGGTTCTCTGCAGGAGAGTTCAGGGTGATGGTGCACTGGATGGCTGAATCAGCCAAATACCTTGTTTTGCTCTCTCCTGCTTCCAGCTGTCCACTTTTCCCTCCTTGCTTGCATAAATTCTCCTTCTGGTATACACCACCTAATTGAAGAAAAACCTTCTTCCACCCCTCAATTTTCTGTCCTTAACTGTGGAGTTAAGGTAGAGGAAAAGACTGGTGAAAGGGTCAGACATGCTCTGGAGCTGGTAAAGGAAATGACACAGAGGTAACACCTGAAGTGGGGCAAGGGGAATAGGACCATCCTTTCTAGCAGCTAGAGGATACTGAATCAGCCCTGGCTATGGAAATGGCAGTTTTCTCAATGCCAATAAAACCTCTAATCCCTGCCTGCTAGGGTGGAGCTGGAAATTTCTTAGCTGAAATTTTTTTAAAAAACAGCTGCACTATTAATTTATTATGAGACCAGCATTATGCTGGATGCAGAGAAGCATGCTGTAAGAAGTCAGTGCTTGAATTTCATTAAGTGTTTGTAAAGGCTGTTTTGAGACCATTTGAATTCTGCTTGAAACCCCTGTTTAATTATTCACTATGGAGGCAGGCAGTATTTTTCTATGGCATTCATGGAAAATGTGGAAACATTTTTCACTGTAAAAGAACACAAAACCTTTTACTGAATAAGCTACACAACCTCTGCCAGGGTAGCCACTTCATCCTCTGGAGCAAGAGTGTTTTTTCACATTCTGCTTAAACTGAACTATTTTTTTTTCCCAATGTTAGAGGCATTCTTGCCAGAAAAGAAAAAAACCAACCAACTAACCAACCAAAAAACCTCCAACAAAACAACAACAAAACCCCCTATGCCTTAAGCTTTCTAAGGAAGCCAAATGAGAAAAATAACCTGATTATAAAGGATAACATATGGATAAATTGAGACCAGTTGGAAAATCTCTACACTACAAGAACCAAATGTTAATAAACAAGAATTTAACAGAGCTAGCTTGATTTCTTCCCTTACAAGTGGAATTCTGCCCGTAAGGGAAAAATGACTTTGAATGGGGAGAAGGGAATGACCTACTCTAAAATTATTTCTTTTTTTACCTAGATACTGTAAATA
The DNA here is from genome assembly GCA_013400435.1 of Pycnonotus jocosus. NCBI lineage: Eukaryota > Metazoa > Chordata > Aves > Passeriformes > Pycnonotidae > Pycnonotus > Pycnonotus jocosus. The sequence goes on from VWYP01011582.1 coordinate 64,141, forward strand.
GATAGCCTTCTTAGACACACACTTCAAAGAGACACAATTTTTCTTTCTGGCAGATTCACAAATTAAATACTTAATATAGGAGTGAAGCTAGGAGCAGGGAAACAGTTCAATTCTTGTTAAACTTCCCAGAGAGAGGACTTATCACTGCCACTGTGTCCTTTGCTGGCAGAATGTCTGGGGATGGGCAGGCTTTCACAGCATCCCCCACATCCTCCCTCTGCTTCGCTTTCCAATGCTCAGAGGGCTCCAGCTGGACAAGTATCCAGGAGACTCAGGGCCAAGAAATGTCTTTTTCCAAAGTGCATCATGTCCTGAGGCACTTTCCTGTGACCAAATGCTTCCATTTTGAGTTTTCTTGTAGGCAAGCTAAAGATAAGACCCATTTAAATGGAAGTATCTGAGAACAAATAGTCTGCTCTTTCCCATTTTAATAAATAACAAACAGATCGGGACAGGTGATTGCTGAACTACCAAAAGGCAGGTGCTTAGAATGAATGGATTTTAGATTGGAAGGCAAAAAATTCTCAAAAAAAAATTTTTTAAGTCACATACAAAATCAGCTACTTGTCTGTAGAGGTTTATTTTTAGCTGAAGAAAGAAGGCAGGGGGGAAATAACCTTACTCAGATTACCCCAGGCACATATAACGCATCAAAAGTGTCACAAGCTTTGTTCTGTGGAAATGTAGAAGCAGCTGAAAAAACAAATGGGAAGATTGAGCAGGGGATTATTTGTAAATGAAAAACAGTGCCTTCCCTACAATGAACAGGCTTGGAGGAATAATGTTACCTATAACTCATGTGCAAGCTACCATTTCTGAACAGTCCCTAAAAGGATTTGTTCATTATGTTTTAATGTGGAGAAGAAAAGTAGAATAACAACCTTCTGGGGAAAAGTTGTGTGTAATAATAGGGGATAGTCACGTGATTTCTCCAGAGAAGATTTTACTTCCTCAGAGCTATAGCAAACAAAAATATTAGGCTTCATTAAACAGAAAGCAGTAGCTAAAGCATCTCCCACTGTGAGGCAGAATCTAATATAGATTAACAGCCCTTACTAATTAAAAAAAAAAAGGAAAAAATGAAAAAAAGTAGTAGTAAAGCAATGAGATATGGGGGTTGGTTTTGGGCTCTTTTGAGTGGGAGAGAGGGGGATGTTCAGAAAATGATTTCAGTGGAACAACCGTGAAACTTGCTCTACTGAAAGCCATTACTGGGTTTCATCCTGATCTTACACATAACTTGGGTATGGGGATTACAGGGAGGGCAAAGGACAAAGGAAACAAGAGAGGAACTCTTTGTAATGCAGGGAGTATTGTTAGAGGCCCCAACTTTTTCAAGTGAGGCAAGAAGACTTGCCTCTCCTTGCACCACTTTGCCAGAGTTGCTCTGGGCACCAGAGCTGTGCTCTGCAGTATTGCATTGCAGTACCATTCCATAAGGACTGGTCCATCACAGTTTCTTTAAGCATGTAGGACTTGCATATATAGAAAAACCTACTAGCACCACACACTTTTGAGCTATGTAGCACATGATGTCATCATCCATGAGCAGATTTCCCTGCACAGATTAGTGGGCTTGCCCTGTTTTTGCAGGGAATTCACTGGGCAGGAGATCCAAACATCTGGGTTCTCTTCTTTCTTCCGGTTATAAATCCTATTGGTTTACTCTGTTCTTCACCTCATATCTTCTGGAAAGATACACCTGTCAACAGGAGGGAGCTCAGGTTTGATTCTTAGATATCACATTACCAGGACCATTGTATGCTGAATGCCACCCAATTTTGGATTTATATAGGCACTTCATGTATCTTGGGAAGAGGAGAATCATTATTGCTCCCACTTGAAAGACTAGAAAACATCTGTTGGAAAACAGATGTAAGCTTACAATCCCATTAAGAGTTTTGAAATATCAGACCACATACTTCATTATATTTCCACAACGCTATTGCTGCAGAGGTTTAGACTGAGGTTTGAGAAATAAATACGGAAGAGAAATTAGGAGAAAGGGCATCCCAGTGCTACCATGACTCATGCCATTTCTATTTAAATTAAACCTGCATGCTGCCTCATTTTTACAACCTTATTTATCTTTACCCTCTTGCACTTAACAGCAGTTAAGCACTGATTGTTTGCCTTGGTCAAGACTCTCTACTAACATGCTTTAACAATCCACACATCTAACAAAGGGAATTAAAAAAAAAAAAANTTCCTTTCCCTAACACCATCAGCTCTAATTGTCAACAGAGGAGAATGCTTCCCTTCAGGCCACAATTGATCTATTGAAATGAAAATAGATTGTTTTATATTATTAACTTATATCTCAACACAAATCAGTCATTATAACTGGCTTAATCTGCAGGCCACTAAATTTATGTTATCTATCCCCATTTCTTCCAAACAGGATGCCTCATGCAAGACCTTTAGCCCTAAATGTATTGTTCATCACATGGACAATTATAAATCTACACCCAGGAGAGGTTAAGGCAGTCAGATAACCTAATCTGAAATTCTTCCAGTGGTTCTGCTTTCTTTGTTAAACAGAAAAATTGCAACCACAAAGACCTGTGAAGACACCTCTTTGTTGTTTGGCATACAGCAGCCAGCTCCAGTTTTTATAATGAAAGGTCTCCTGGGCAATAAACAATACAACTGAAGATCAAAGATGGACAAAAATAGTTACTGCAGACCCAGGCCCAGGGTGAGACTCAATCTCTCTTATATTTGACTTACTGTTCCTACCAAGCTTTGAACCTTCTCTTCAAATCTTTCAGTATCCCCTTTTTCTATATTTCTCAACTCCTACTGAAATTATGTTTGGATTTTAATTTTTTTTAATGATTATGACTGGCAAATAAGACATGTAGGATTTATGAAACATATTTCTTTCTAGAGTATTTCTATTTCTGGATTTTCTTCCTCTAGAACAAAAAAAAAGCCAGACTACAAACAACAGCAAGATATGTAGGATGGTGCCCTACTTTCTAGTAAGGGAGCTGTAGTGAAATGTGTCACTTGGGTGGCTATATTTAAGGATTAGCTGGAGACAGAGTGTAATTACACTAAGAATTAGATGCTAGACATGTTGAATACTAGTGAAATCTGCTACAGTGTCACAGCTGAAAGGAAGATCTTTACTATCAAAGACCAAGGTCTCCTCTTTCAGTGAAATTGTTTAGATTCATTTGCTGACTCAAGGCTATATGATCAACAGCTTCAAGTGCAACCCAGAAAGGTAATTTCAAGGCAAGGTTACTCTGGCAACCAGATACAGTGTCATTTCCCCAAAGGGCCTGAGGCAGCATGTATTAACTCAGTAAAACAACCTCAATTTGTCTAATGTTTAATCCTAGAACTGCTCAAGTGTTAAATACAAGTACTGTTGTGGATATACACAGCTGTATCTGTTTACTGACAGTCCAGGCAGTTTGAGCTTCTCACTCCCCTATACACCAGACACCAAACCTACAGATGAGAGGAAAGCTTTAGCAAGTGCCTGTTGTCCCACACACACCAGTGTAAGCAAGGCCCATCAGAAAGCACAGCATACATTCAGAGCAGTGTCCACAGGCAGAGGACTCAAAACAGGCAAGATATTAGTTATGCACAGCAGCTCCCTTTTCATTCTTTATTCCAGTAATGCCTTGCAAGCATTTCAGTAAAGGATCACAATAGAGGCTGCACGCATGTGAATACCAACTCTGTCAGAGCACTAAGGACTGCAGTAATTGTAGCATTGGTAGCCATTCTCTTAGCAACGCTTTTTTTTTTAGTGCAGGACCACTCCCCTAAGTGGCGTTTGGATGAACTAAGGATTAAGCTTACTTTTTGGGTAACTGCTAAACTCCACGAGGATTTTCACTACTTGCTTTGTAGGAGGATTAGGATCTATGAAACCTTGCTGACTACTGTTAACAACATTGTAGATTCATTCAGGGTTCTTGCATCCTATAGGAACATAGAAACATCAATTTCCCCATCTCACTGTAAAGAAACCACACTCACCTTTGCAAAGATGCACAGCAGGGTGCAGCTGCACTGCTCTCCCCTGCCTGGTTGAGGTTCATCTCTTGTTGCAGGGACCAGGAGCAAACAATTGCCCTGTAAACATGTAACTTGAAGACAGCTGTTGTCAGGGTATCTACAGGTGACTAAGATTGTATGTTATGCTCTGGACAGCCTTTCGAGCCTAGAAATCTGCCCATCACCTCATATTCCCTAAAGGGAATTGACTGCCCTGTTGCATCAATCCCTTTACAGTTAAAGGCAGGTTAGTGGCTATATTTTGGGAAACCCAAATTTCATTCTTGAAGAGAAAAAGCTTGGGTTTTTACCTGAGCTCTCAAGTTGCCTGATAGTACAGACTTAGGCATCTTTGCATGGAATTTTTGTATTTAGAGAGGAGAGTTAAGAGGAAGATAAGTGAGATCAGCATCAAGTCAAATCACAGCCAACCACCCATATGCCTGTACTATAGTCCCTGGAACAAGTTAAATAAGCTGTTAATGGCAGTAGGGAAGCCTGCAGCTATCCTATCAAATCAATTTTGACAGCCTATAATGTGGAATTCAATATCTTCTCTTTGACCTCTCTACCATGTATGTCCATGAAGAGGAATTGTACAATTCAAGTGCAGTGTCTTGTTTTTATCAGCTAAAGCAGCTTTTGCCTCAATAAGCTAAGCTGTTAAACACAGGAGTTTCCATATATTACCTGGCATCTTTAGCTGAGCTACTACAGTTTCCACATGCTGCCAAATTCACAGCCTGAGAATTGTTGTTTTATTGAGCTTAACCTTTCACTGAGGTTCAGGAATAAACTGAGAAGTGAAGCTACAGAAAACTACACAAGAATTACTTGCTTCATCTAGACAGAAATAAAGTAGAGGAGACAGTTTAGGACACAAAAAGCCTTTATGTTTGAGAAGTTAACCATTTCAACAGAAGACTCTGAAGTATTTTGCAACTACTGTTACATTGGACAGTCAAGGATACAAAACTGCTGACAGAAGCAACAGTGGAGAGCACCAAATTAAAAAATGCATGCTTCAGCACAACTGCACAGATTCCTTCTCTCAATGAACACTTGCCTGCTCAGACTATACTTAACTCCTACCCATCCCAACTTTATGCCTCATCCTCCTCTCCTTCCTCCTCAAACTCGCCCTGCTCATCAGCAGTGGCATCCTGGTATTGCTGGTATTCAGAGACCAGGTCGTTCATGTTGCTCTCAGCCTCGGTGAACTCCATCTCATCCATGCCCTCGCCGGTGTACCAGTGCAAGAAAGCCTTGCGGCGGAACATGGCCGTGAACTGCTCCGAGATCCTCTTGAAGAGCTCCTGGATGGCCGTGCTGTTGCCGATGAAGGTGGCCGACATCTTGAGGCCGCGCGGGGGGATGTCGCAGACGGCCGTCTTCACGTTGTTGGGGATCCACTCCACAAAGTAGCTGCTGTTCTTGTTCTGCACGTTGAGCATCTGCTCGTCCACCTCCTTCATGGACATGCGTCCCCGGAAGATGGCGGCCACCGTCAGGTAGCGGCCGTGGCGGGGGTCGCAGGCGGCCATCATGTTCTTGGAGTCGAACATCTGCTGCGTCAGCTCGGGCACCGTCAGGGCGCGGTACTGCTGGCTGCCGCGGCTGGTCAGCGGGGCGAAGCCCGGCATGAAGAAGTGCAGCCGCGGGAAAGGCACCATGTTGACCGCCAGCTTGCGCAGGTCGGCATTCAGCTGGCCGGGGAAGCGAAGGCAGGTGGTCACGCCGCTCATGGTGGCCGACACCAGGTGGTTGAGGTCCCCGTAGGTGGGAGTGGTCAGCTTCAGGGTGCGGAAGCAAATGTCATACAGGGCCTCGTTGTCGATGCAGTAGGTCTCGTCCGTGTTCTCCACCAGCTGGTGCACAGAGAGGGTGGCATTGTAGGGCTCCACCACCGTGTCCGACACCTTGGGCGAGGGCATGACGCTGAAGGTGTTCATGATGCGGTCGGGGTACTCCTCCCGGATCTTGCTGATCAGGAGGGTGCCCATGCCGGAGCCCGTGCCTCCGCCCAGCGAGTGGGTCAACTGGAAGCCCTGGAGGCAGTCGCAGCTCTCTGACTCCTTCCTCACCACGTCCAGCACGGAGTCCACCAGCTCAGCGCCTTCTGTGTAGTGCCCCTTGGCCCAGTTGTTGCCGGCCCCGCTCTGACCTGCGCGGCAGACCACAAGCCAGGTGCCACATGAGCGCCCCAGGGACAAATGCACTCCATGATGCCCCCTCCCTACGGGCTCCTCCCCTCTCTCCCATGCCCACTCTGCTACCAGGATTTGGTTTTCCCAGGGTCACTTGCATGCTCGCTCCAAGTCTTTTCCGTGTGTGGAGTTCCTACTCTGGGAACTCCTCCATCCCGCCACCACTCACCAAAGACAAAGTTGTCGGGACGGAAGATCTGTCCAAAGGGGCCGGAGCGCACAGAGTCCATGGTGCCAGGTTCCAGGTCCACGAGGATGGCACGGGGGACATACTTGTTACCTGTGGGGGGAACCAGCAGCAGCATTACAGCCCCCTGGCAGTCGGCAGCCAGTGTCACAGGAGCCCTGCTGTGCTCCCTTCCGCTTCCCCAGGATTTGCTGCTGAGGGCATGGAGGGTGTGGGAATTTGGAAAGATCCAGGGATGGAAAAACAAAGCAGCCATTTAAGCTGTGCTAGGGCGTCACCCATTGCAGGGAGAGCTGGGGGACCCCTGCCTGCATACCCTATGCCCCCTCCCACGGGAAGCTTATTATAGAGGGGGGTTACCGGTGGCTTCATTGTAGTAGACGTTGATCCTCTCCAGCTGCAGGTCGCTGTCTCCGTGGTAGCTGCCCGTGGGGTCGATGCCGTGCTCATCGCTGATGACCTCCCAGAACTGAGGGGACCGAAGTGTGGTCAGTGCCGCCACGCCCCTCTCTCGCCCCCTGGCCAAATCCCCGCCACGTGGCGCACGGGGATTCGCCGCGCGTGGGTGCGGCCCCCCGGCCAGACAGAGCCGCTACCGCGCCCTGCACACCCCCCCACCGACGGGAGGGGTGTGGCACCGCCACGGCGCCCCTTCCCCCGCCCGCCTGGGACCCCTGCAGCCCGCCAGGGGCTGATGGACAGCAGCTGATACCCCCGCCCTTCCCTTCTTCCCCAAGGCGTGCCGCACCCACGGCGCGGAAGCCCTACCGCGCTTCCCCCTAAGATGGAACAGCCGGGAGCCGTCCCGCGGGGACCCTGCCAGGGACAGGCGATCCCGTCGGTGCTCCATAGCGGGAAGCCGGGGTCTCTCCCTCCCGGCACCGCTCTCCCCGGGACATGCGGAGCCCGGCTGAGCAGGCATCGCCCCATGCGCGGAATTCCGGGCGGGCGAGCGGGTCTCCGGTCCGTACCTTGGCGCCGATCTGGTTGCCGCACTGCCCGGCCTGGATGTGCACGATCTCACGCATGGTGCCGGTGTCTGAGGGTGCCGCCCCGCTGCTCCTGCCGCCTTCACCACCTGCTCCGCCCGCTCCTGCACTCGCTGCTGCGGCGGCCGCGCCCCTCGCCACCCCTTAAATCGGGCGCCGTGCCCCGCCTCGCCGGTGACGTCATGCGGGAACGGCTCAGAGCCAATGAGCGCTCGGGGGCGGGGCGGGACAGCGGCATTGTGTCCCGCCGGGGGCGTGGCNGAGCGCCGTGATGGGGTGGCCGAGCCGGGCCGGGCCGGGCCGCCCACGTGTGAACCGCGGAAGCTCCCTGCGGCGGCCGACCCACCCTTCGACCTCCCGCGGCCGCCGCAGCCTTTTGTTCCCCATGAGGCGCAGCCTTCCCTGCCGCAGCAGCGGGCGTTGCCGTCAGGGGGGTGGGAGGGGGAACCCCGCGGCTGCCACCGCCCCCCGCCGGTGTCTCCGTTCACACGGTGCCGGCGGGAGACTCCCGCCCCCGTGGGGGCACCACCAGGCGCCCGTGGTGGCCGCCCGTGGTTGCCGCCCGTCTGCTCGCACAAGTCCGCACCGGCGGTCGGGAGCCCCGCACCCTGGCCCAGTTTATCCACTCCCGGCACGAGGAGGGTGGGCTTCCCTCCAGCACGGGCTGTGCGGTGATCCTGTTCGCTAGCCCTGCCCTCGAGCGATCCCCGCCTGCGTCTGCTCGGCGCCGAGATCAGCTTCTCTTTCTATGCCTAAAAAGGTCGGGTTAGGTCCCCGAAGCCGAGCCAGGAGCCGCTCTCCAGCCAAGCGCCCTGCTCCGCGCTGTCCCCCGTCCGGCCGCAGCCACCAGCGACCCGCAAGCAGACAATAGCGCGGGTGCTGCTGCACAAGGCCAGGGGCTTGAGGGGGGAGGTTCCCTCAGCTCTGCAGCAAGTGGGTCTTGCTCTTCGTCGCTTCGTTGCGGATTTACAGATGCTGAGGGATGAAGAAAGGAAAGGGGTGGGGAGCAGGAGAGGATTGAACCTGTGGTCCCCAGAGATGATTCCTGGTCCCCCACTTTATTTTCGAGCAGCCCCGTATGTCACCGCGGGCATTACAGCGGTGGAAGGGAGGGCAGGAGAGGGCGGCGACGGCGGGCAGAGCACGGCACTTGCCCACGCCGCCGGAGGAGGAGGAGGTCGCGGGGAGGAAGAGCATGGGCAGGGCGGCACGGTTCCCGCCGAGCCCGGTGCCCTTCGGCGCGGTCAGCCGGGTGTGGAGGCTCCTGCTCGGCATCGCCTGTTTCTCACCACGGTCTCGGTGTGCGTGTGCAGAGGAAGGAGGGTGCGGCTCCCTCGGGAGGCTGCTCCGAGCCCCGCATGGCACAGGCAGGCTCCCCGTAGCCAGCGCCGGGCGGGACTCCACTAAACCCCGTTTTAGCGACCCCCTAGATGAGGGCTGCTTCATCTGTTTTACACTTCAGCTACTCTAGAGGTGCAGATTAAAGCACATCACCATTTTCAACCCATATTTCTTCAATATATTTCTTCTCCTTTCTCCCTCCTTTGTTCTATCCACGTGCCGATGTCCCTAATCTCTCTAACCTGGTTTACGCAGATCGATAACCTTGCCTGTGGATTACTCCAGATCTGATTTTATCTTCTTCCAAGGCAATCCTCAACACAACCCGATTTCCTCTGATTGATATGCCAACGCATCCACACCTTTCTTTTGTTTGCCTTACAGTGAGAAGGCATCCCATCTCCAAAAGTCACGCTGGAAAATACACCCTCACGTTTGTCTCTTCAGTAGTAATTTTGAGAAAAATTAATCCCATCATTTGCAGTCCCTGTGAAATCTGTTTTTACTGGCCTAAGCCAGGAGCAATTTAATTATTTGGTTGACTACGCTTCGCAAACAAAGTGTAGCTGTAATTCCAAGCGAACATTTTTTTTTTGTGGCATGCTAAGTGCATAATCAACATCCTCATCCATAATTATTTGTTCAAGAATAGCTTGCAGATTAGTAGCTCCAGGGGACCACTGACCGCTCCAGGTAATGATTCAAAGTAAAGCCAGTCTTTCCCATGGTTGCTGCGGGTGTGCTCCTGAAAATCCTCTCACAGCAAAACTCGGTGACAGCAGAGCTGGTGCAAAATACAGGTACTGTGACTGTTCGCTACTATTATTTCCAAGTATCCTGCATGTCGTACACTGCATATTAGGTTTTTTACGAGGAGAATAACTGACATTTCGATGTGAAGGAGAGTAGCTGATTTTACACATCCTCCATACCTACGCTAAGCTCATTCCTAACAGCTTGAGGCTTCAAAGGAAGCCATTTTAAAATCCAATTCAAGGATAACAGATTATTAACAGTGCAAGAAAGAAACCCACCCCAACTGCTTTGCCTTAAAATAAACTAATACACATTTTTGAAGCAGGGGGTGATTCAAGTATATCTGCTGTATAGAAATTGTTGAGACTGTAAGAAAAATAAAATACGTGAAATGTTTATTTTTAAAATAAACAGCTGCTTTTCAGAGAGATGAGAGAGGAAATCCAGGTCTAGTTTTTCTGCAGCACTTAGACCAGACTTCTTAGAGGTGAATGGCAGCCGTTCAAATCACTCAGGAGACTTCAGACAAAGTCCATTTCAATTCGAAGGTGAGTGTTTGGGACGGAGGGTTCCTCAAAGATTCGGCACAGCTTGTGAATTACTCGCAGGGAAATGAAGTGTTCAGCTGTTGGCTGCCCGTGCCTGTCTCCCCCCTCTCTGGATCTGCCTCACACTGCTGTCTGTCAGCGCAGCCCCTGCCCCAGCCCCGGGGCCGGCCCTGGCTGGGCTCCTCCATCTCCATCTCCCCGGCAACCGCCCCCCCCCGCCCGGCAGAAACGAGCTGCACCAAAAAAAAAAGGAAAAAAAAAAGAAAAAAAAAAGAAGAAAGGAAAGCAACAACAACAACAACAAAAAAGCCTGCAACATTTTCACTGGCCAGGCTGATTTCCCAGGGTGTAAAAGCACTGTGGGTAGGGGACTGCGGAAACGGCGGCAGGGCGGGTGAAATGCCAGCTTGCAAGGTTGTTTGCAGTCGTTCTCGATATTAGAGAGGAGGAAGAGCACAATCACACTCAAGAGTTTGTTTAATGAAGCTCAGAGGATCAACTCAGTTTTATCTAACGTGTCCTCTCCCCACTCGCTTTTGTGGTTCCCATCCTCCCACTACAAGGTTGGGTGTGATCACCGTCACAGCCTCTGTCTTATGCTATTGAAGTGGGCACTAATGAAAGAAAGTCCTGGTTTCCTTGCTAGATGCAGAAGGTTGCAAAAGCCAGCTAACAAAAGCCCAGGGGAAAGACTTAGTAATTTTAATTTATAATAGAAAATATGTGCTTTTGTGGGATGTACTGCAGCATAGTTTGTGGGTCATTAGAATGGTTTTTTCTAAAAAGAAACTTGCACCTATCTCATGGCTTAGCATCACATTTCATAGAGATCCCACTCCTTGTCTGTGGCTCCTCTCAGAAGGATGGAAATTCCTTACAGACCTTGAAGTTATGCCTAAACCCCCAAGAGAGGCACCTAGACCTTCTGTATGCTGGGGAAAAGGATGCTGTATAATACAAAAATTAGAAAGAAGTTTGGACCCTCACAGATTGACGTCTTAGACTGTAGACCAAGCTGGACATCCAGGGTGGCTCATTAGGTCATTTAGGGCAAACCAATATTTTGCTCCTCAGCGTGAATCATGGTAACTCAGCAGCAAGTCAGTGAGGGGTGGGCTGGGAGGATCCTGTGTACATTTGAGAGGAACTCAGGGTGGTGCAGGTGGAGAAAGAACATTTTTTAAACAAAATTTTGTTGAGTATCTCCATTTCCATGTGTCTTCATGGTTTTGCGTACAAGTTGCTTGCAGTCTGTGCCAGTGGCTGGACCCAACTGTGCCAGCTCCTGGGAAAGGACAAGGCTGCTGTGCTGTGACCTTCGTTACCCTTGCTCCCAACAACACCCCTGGCTGTAACATTGCCCAGCTGCACCGCCCGGACCCAGGCTCCCAAGAAAGTTGTGGGAAAGCCAGCAGCACAGCCCTCTGCCTAAAAAGAAAAGGTACAAATGCAAGCAGAGAGAAGATTATAGGAACATGATCATCAGTGGCTGAAGGGCAGGGTAGAATCAACACCAGCATGGAAAGCTGTGAGGTCCTAAAGAAAGAAAACAGAGAAGCAGCAGAAAACTGCAATGCATCAACACTGAGTGTGCGTTCACGGGAGCAGCAAAGTCCAGCCCTCCCTCCTCTGCCTGCAGCTGCCCAGCCAAAGTCTGTCTCTGTCCATCAGTGCAATGCTTAAACCCCACAGCTCATCCAGGCCAAGCTGTCTTCAGGCCATAGTACCCAGGGTTAATGGCAATGTGTGCCCGATGAGACATGTACAGGGTGATCCAGGACTGGGCAGTGAGGTGTGGCTACACTGTCAGCAGTGGCCCCACACCATCCTGTCTGCTGGGTGGGCTGTGGTCACCCAACAAGCCCCAGTGGGTGAGGTCTGGGCCATGGACCTGCTGTATTCACAGCCCCCATGTCCTCCCAGGCAGCAGCCCAGGGGAGCAGGGTCAGTCCTACGGTGCTGCCACGCTTGCCAGTGGGACCCAGGACCAGGGCAGCTGCCCCATAGCCTCTGCCAGTGCAGCCCATCTTGGGCCATTCCTGGCCTCATCACTGCTGAGGTCAGGAGCTTCTGGTGCGTCCGCTCCACAATGGGCTTCAGCCAGATCGCAAAATCTTTTTTCTCTTTTACTGCTGCTACAAGTCATTGTTCCTAGAGAATAGTTGAAACTCTGTGACTGTTTAATTTTTTCTGAGAGCACCTGCCTGCTCACCAATTCCCCCTTCTTATACAATGTAAGGATTGCTTTCACAAAACAAAAGCTGGAGCAAGGCTGTCAGCTAGAACCCCACTCAATACTCTCAGAAAAGAAACCCCCAGCCCTCAGCTTAAGGACTCTCACTGCAGCACTTTGTCAGCAAAAATTACAGCAGTAAGAAGCCCCAAAGGAGCCTCTAAAGGACATCCCAGGACCACATGACCTCTTTCATGTGCATAGTGCCACATATTGTGCACTTGGTTTCCCATAGCACACAATGGATCTGTGACAGTGTTATTTCCTGGTTCATCTCGTTCACACTAAGGCTGATGGGCATGCCCCCATATAAGCAAATTATGATAATAATAATAATAGCTCAAGCATCTATAAAGTCTTCAAGAATATATAATATGTGGGAATATAAACCACAGAAGTGCAAAAGAGAGATGAGAAATGGTCTCTCTAATTAGGAAATTACTAAATGACAAGAAGCAAAGAGTGGGTAAGAAGAGGCAAAGGGCAGTTTGCCTGCTACCGGGTGAGAGTGTTGATGAGAAATTGATCTGCTCTCTAATAAATTCACTTGCCTGGCCACCAAACGTGGCAAGATGTTGAATGGACGCTGGGGTCCCTGAACCAATGATGGGAAAGCATTTTGATTCCTGTGTGCTCTGCTTGTCCAGCATAAATATTAATAAGGTTCCAGCCTCAGTACTGTTGCTGATGCAGCTGTTTCTACATTCATGTGGAACAAATTCAGTAAATGCAAAAGAGCAAGGCATGAAAGAAAATGTTCACTTGCTTGTCTGAGTTATTCTTGAAATCTGGTCTTGCTCCTTTCTTTTGTAAGCAGGATTTTTTGGGGGATTTTTGTGTGTATGTATGTTGGGGTAAGTACAATGGGACAAATTTACACAGTTGAGGATCTTGTTGCAAATGGCAGTGTCAGAGGGTAGAAACGCCGGCAAGACCCTCATTTGGAGCCATCAGGTCAGAATCTGGAACCGCAGTGCTACAGCAGCCACATGCTCAGCAAATACTCCTTTTTGTTTTGCTCTTAATTTTTTTTTTCTTTCCACACCAACGACTCATCCTTGAAACTCTGATAGCAACACGCTGCCCTGCATCCGTAGTAAATCTAATTTCTGCTGAATCCGTTGCCTCCCTCGACCAGCTCGGATTTGGTATGTTAGGGAAGCAGGAGTCTTTGTAACCGGTTTGAACAAAGAAATTTTTTTCAAGGTCTTCTGCCACCACCCTGCTCTCTCCTCCCTGCAGTTACATTGCGGCTGGCAACGCTGCTTGCTGTAAGGAGGAGTGTGCTTGTCAACTCGTTAACACTTTCTCTTTCCCTTTGCTAAAGGCATGATCGTGAAAATTAATTGTAAAGACCTTATCAAGCAGCTGCGTTGGCCTCTCAGGTGCCTCTGATATGCATTTTCAGGGGAGCGGAAAGAAAAGAAATATGATTTTGAAGGCTCAAACACCCGGTCCCAGATCACTCATGTATATTAAAGATCTGTCTTACTGGCAAAGAAAATGACTGACAGATTTCTTTCTCCCCGACACCAGTTGCAGTCCCGTGTAGGGCTGGAGGGAGATGATCTGGGTGTCAGGAGCTTGCAGCTGAGAAAGGCAGGGTTTGGGGGAGCTGCACAGGGCTGGGCTGTGCTGTCAGTGCAGCAGCACACCCGTTCTGATCGCAGGATTTACACAAAGGCTTTGATCGTCTGGTTTATTAAAGCTGGAAGCATCCTCACTAAGACAGAACCAAGAGCACAGCTGAAAGCGCCATTTCCACCCCTTCCTCCCCCTTGTGCTTTAAGGAATCCCTGCGCTGGAGTTGCAGCGATGAGGAGAAGGGGGGAAGATTGGGGTGTGGTGGCAGAGGACCACTGTGCCAGCGCTGACATTGTCATTCGGGGACATCAGTGTAGGTGATTGATAGGCACTTGTAGGGGAGCAGGGGAGGGAGTCGACCTGTCCTTGCAGATTTGCCTGGGTTTTATGGGCTGAGGCCTCACCTTGGCACAGGTGGGGATGCAGGTTTGTAAGCAATCCATTCAGCACTGCCTCTGAGCACACACTGCAGCATTTTACACAATGGCTAGCTGAGGTTCATTATTACAAGGTTTATCTTCTGCTCACAGGAGCAGGTATTTTTTCAATGGATTTGTGTAGACACTGGCTCAGATTCTGAATGCATTAAAAAATATATCACTTCCAAGTGGCATGAATTCCTTTGTCCTGCTCTCTCCTCCCATTTATGGGTCTTCACAGGATTTAGGGGTGCTTTTTACTGATTTGTGTCTGTCTCATGAGAAATATATAACTTCATACACATAAATCTTTCAATCGTGAGGAAGTCCACCATCCATTCCAGGACACTGTAATAGCAGCAACAGTGCCTGGCACCAGCTTTTTTGAACACAAAAGCAGAAAAGGGAGATAATCTCTCATGCTTTCTGAAGGGCAGCAGAGAAGGATATTTTTCAGCTGATGTTCAAGGGCAGGACATAGACTTTCTGAAGATGCAGTTTCAGCCTCTTGGGATCATATTTTGAAAATGCAGTAAAGGGACTGATAGCATTTTCCTAGGGTGATGTGTTCTGACTGAAACTATTCTGTCTGTTCTGTTGTCATGCAAAATAGGGAACACCCCCATCTTTGGTGTGAAATACTGTGAATAGTTATTTTAAATGTTTTTTAACTCAGGAATTTGGAAACAGATCACTGAAATGATGCTTGCAAAAGTTACATTCTGTGTAATCACCAATAACATCAGATACATTGATGAGGTGTCAAACAGTAGCTGCAGTGTCAAATAGTAGCTGCTGGACATACTTGTGCTAGGAAATAAAATACACACCACACCTGAATCATGCTTTTCAAGAACTGTACTAGGAACTTAGAGATCCCAGCAAAAGCAGCCTTATCCTTTTGGACCAGGTGACATTTGCTGCTCTCTGGTAATGTACAAACTATTGTTTGAGATACTCAATGTTTCTGCTAAATCACTGTGTTCTACAGAGCCGGAAGGAAAAGCCAAGAGAAAAAACTGGATTGAGCTGAGGAACTTCTGAGTGAAGACTGAGAGGCTGCTAAGGGACAATGCCAGGCTTGTTAGCTTCCTGCCTTGTGCAGGGAAGAGGATGCAAAACAATCAAAGCTGATTTTGTACAGCTAGTTTTGCTTGCAAATGGAAAAATGAAAAGGCCGTGGCATCACTTTAGAAAGTAATGAAAGAGAGTGGTGTTTGGAGAACCAGACTGAGAGGCAGGCTCTTGCTGGCATGCTGGAGAACGGGACAAGCTGTATGCAGGCACGTCCAGTTGGACCTGCAGGTTAAGGGTCTTGAGACAGAGACTAATAAGTTCAAGGCTCAGTGTAAAGAGCAAAAGAAGATTCATGGAAATCCTGGCATCAGCAAAAGGAAAGTACCCAGAGGGGTGGGGAAAAGACCAGAAGTGCAGCAAGTTCCATAACCATGGCAACAGCAAACTATCTGTCAAAAAAAGGAGTTTCATTCCACTCCCAAAGCAGCCTGAATCTCGGTCAAACCTTTGTTTATGTGGCTGCCAGTGCTGCATGTTGAATCAGTAATTTCCATGGCTATGAACGTGACTCTCTGCAGCCTGAACAGAAAAGTGAGTCCCTGAGTCTGCAGCAGACTGATGTTCCCTCTGGTTCAAGGACACCACATACCCTCTGCATGTTCTGTACTCTGGCCTTGCACCGTGCTAGGTGACCCAGGGACAGAAAAATGTCAGGGTCTACTAGATGTGTTGTATGTCACATAAGATCTAGGAATTGAATTGACCAATATAAAGAAAAACATTTTTCAATACTATCTCATGGGGTTTATTTCCTTCTCTTCTCAGCCTTTCAAAAAGTCAGTTCCATTTTAGGCTTTCACACCTGTGCCCTTCTCTGTCAGGTCACAGGTGTGTAATAACCCATTGCTCCAGTAGATCTCACTACACTGCTGACATTTGTGTAGGAGAGCTGGTGTTGGCAAGATGCTTTGCAATTCTCCACCATGGAGTGGTCTATCTGCATACAAAATATGATTTCCAGTTGACTGAATAAACGTCTTGTCCCCGAGGGGAGCAATGAGTCACTCCGTGTTAGTGCCTCCCGTCCAGCAGCTACGAAACCACACGTCTCAAATGATCCAACAGATCTGAGACAAGGTCCTCCAATGACTCATATGACAATGAAAGGAAACTGTCTGATTTGATAACAGCAGAAATTTAGGCTGGGCTCACAAAAGTCCTTATGAGCTGTGTGTCACACAGAGCTGTGCTCAGCTGCAGGGAGATAGGCAACAGTTATTGTACTCTTCCAGTCTGCAGAGGAGTGAAATAAAGCAGGGCAGAAGGGATTTGCAGGAGGCCACGGGGTAAGTTGGGCACAAAACCTAACAGACACAATTTCTAGTTAAACACACTGTGCAGAGGATCACAGCTGACAGAGAATTGCTGTGCCACCTGCATTCCAGGCTTCATCCCACCTGTACAGAAATCCTAACAGCTGAGGTTACAAACCCTACCAAAAAAAACCCCAAACCAAATGAACAATTAAAAAAACCCAAAACCCCAAAACCCCCCAAAACCAAAAAACAAAACAAAACCCCAAAAACAAAACCCAAAAAAACACCCAACCAACCAAAACAAAAACCTGTCACCTTAAGTCTTTTGGAAATCAGGAACTGAATTTCCTTGTAGCAATACCTGCCTAGGTATCACCATGTGTGCTGAGGAAGTGTTGCAGCAGTTCTGCTAACACTGTCATAGCAGCTACTGCATATGTGGAATTGCTTGTACATCTATATTTTGCATTTGCTTACCAGTGGTTTTCAGACTTTTTTTCAGAGAAGGCTGGCTTTGACATTGCTTTGGATTGTGAGATTCATAGCATGAACTTGGCGCAGTCCCTTTGCAGATTTCTTAAACTGATTTTCATACAGGTTCTCAAGCCTGATTCATCCATTCCAAAAGTCCTCCATGACTTTTTCAGATGTTCCAGCCCGGATTCTCTTTCCATCTCTTTTTCTGAGACCACAACTCAGGCTGATCAACACTTGATGAAGTGTTTTGAGTCTTCAGGTTACCCCTTATGGCCATAGTTAGATGATTCAGGAGCAACTTCTTACCACATCTAACCAACAACCCATGCCAAGATCCCAGGAAAAAGTTTTGACCAGTTTGATTCCCCAGGCTAATTTATCATCATATTAGATGAAGATGACACAGAAGGGCTGGGCCAGTCCCACATTAAACTGGTTTAGATGGCCACAGCATTACAACCATTGTGACTGTAAAGTGTAAGCAGAGACACTTCTCCCTTTCTTGCTCACCTGATTCTGCCCTCCGTGATGCCAGCACAAATTTTTGAGCAGTGGCACAACAATCTACATCAGAGGATGGATCCAGATGAGAAAAAACATTCAATGATGGAATTTTATTTTTTTTTTTTCCAGATCCTCAGGTGCCTTGATGTAGAGGGAGAGAAAAGGGTCCCCTCAGCCATCAATGCCATGATGGAAGTCTATGTACAACGAGCATCAAAGTCTCAAAGTAGATGCCTGGAAGCCTGGGACTGCAGCACAGCTACCACAGCAGCATCCTGCCTGATGTCATGGAGCCTTAGCAGAGCAGCTGGAAAGTTTTGCTTGGCTTTATCAAGAATCATTTAGTCCTCTGCAGAAGGATAACAAATCAAGAAAATTAGAACATCCTAGGGATCAGCAGGAGGTTCACTAACAGACACTAATGATTACCTGCCTTCTCACATGTCAAATTCACTCTTTATTCATGCAGGAGCCAAAGTACAGAATACATTTTGGATTCAGAAAACAATTGCTGCTCTCAGGGACATCCCAGGTCATAAATGTGCTTTATGGGTCTTGACTCCACAGTAACCAGGAAGATTTACTCCTCACTCAAAACTGTACTGGAGGGGAGATGACGATCAGTAAAAATCAAGGTTTAGGATCTAGCAACTCGTACGGGCAACCTAACTTCTGGAGAAGAACAAGGTAGGTACCTTTAAATCACCTCTCCTGAGCAGGAATTCATACACATCCATATAAACATGCAGTGCTTTTGCTAAGGTATGTTTGCTTTATCATTACTTTTCTCTTCAATATCTCACTACAGCTGAGGCTCATTCCAGCCTCATACCTGACAAACAAGGCAGGCTTATGGGTGGTGCTTTCAAAGCCAGCAGAAAAAAAGATAGCATTTTAAAGGAAATGCAAGAGGTTCCATAAACATACAGAGTGCTTCCCCCTCTCATTTTGTAGGGATTCTCATGACCCTGCAGTGCTGAAATCAAGAAATTAATTTCACACTTGATGGTCTGGTTTTGCACAGCTCTACTCACACACCTGCACTGCAAATAAAAATGCTTAACCAGCATTTTAGTTGCTAGATGAATGTTTTTCCTTTTCTGAGCTTAAACAAGGACTTAGCATGTTTTACAGAGAGCAGCTGCATTTCACAGAAAAGCATTGAATACACAGAACTGCTAATGTGCAGAGGAGCCCTGTGACTCACTTTTGGAGGTCTGCAGGGTTTAGGATAAGGGAAGTTATGAGCACTTTGGAGAGGACTCCTGGTGAGAAGTGGAACAGAGCACAGCCTGATGAAATAGGGGCAGTTCCCTGTAGGGAGATGCAAGCTTGGAGACAGCCTCAGAAGCAACACCAGACATTTGCACCTGACATGGAAAGACCAGCAAAGAAAACTCTTACTTTAGTTCAGCTGATGACTTTAACAAAGGTTTAGCACACAAGGAGGCCCAAAATTCTACTTTGTGAGAAGACACACTGTGCTGGAACTTTGTTAGAACAGATCCTCCACTAGGACTCCATTCCAGAAGCCAACTCTGGCCCACCATAGCAAAGAAACTAGCTCTGAACATTTAGAGAAGGCTTTGCCTGCATGAATAAATCTGTCTGCAAAGCAGTGCAATGCCTTGCCTTTCAACCTCACCTCCCTTCAAGTCAATGGAAATCAGGCAAGAGGGGTTCCTTCTCTCTCAAAAGAGAGACTTAAAGCAGCTCAAGTGAACTATGCCTCAATATTTCCTCTTCTCTCCACTGATCAAGCAAGCCTGGGGCAAATTCCTCCATCACCTGCAGGTGTCTAACCACAGGAATCTTACCACCACCACCTGTGTGGCTCCCAACAGGCATTTTATCCCGTTCCTAGATTTTTATTCCTGCAATGCTGCTGGCTCCTGGCTGTTTTAGCTGGCAGGCCTACCTACCAAGCTGTAGAGTGAAACTGCAGCTGCAATAAGCAGAGAGGGAGGTGCTTGGTGCGTGCAGCCAACACTCTCTCCCTTCCAAGGTGGCTTTTGTCACCTATTTGCCTGTCTGTTTTCACAGTTGCCTCAAGCAAAGCATCGGTTTGCAACAGGCTGTGGTGACAGGAAAAGGCTGATTTTTGAGCCCCAACACAAGACTCAGCTTCTGCAGTACCTCACCTTGTGGGAGGCCAACCCAGTCGAGGGAAAGAGCTGGGACTGGCTGTAGAGTGGGGGGCATGGGAGGACCATCACAAGCCTGATGCTTTTCCAGTAGCACGGCAGGGAACAGACATAGTGGGGAGCTGACATCAGACATCTCATAACGCTTTGTGCAAGAAGCAAGTGACAAATGTAGGGCAGGGAAGGTGGTGTGCGACCCCCCTTCTCTCCAAGCTGATTCTGTGCCATGGGATGTCGGGGTATGGCAGCTTAACCGGGCTTAGCTGCGTCCCGGGATTTAGTGTCAGTGCGGCAGCATGGGCAGAAATTAGCAGGGCTGAGGATTTTCTTTTGGCAGATGCCAGGAGAGCTGGAGTGGCTTAGGGAAGAAAAGTGATGAAGGGCTCTTTTCCCTCCACCCATTTCTTCAATGGGAAAATGAAATCTTAATATTTAGAAATATAAATTTTGATCTCTAGCGGTGTGTAGGAAACTGGAGTCCGAGGAAATGCTGATTAAAAAGCCAATCTCTACCCTTTACGTGCTTGTTCTTTGCGCAGCGATGAGTGCCCTGCCGGTGGTGTGAAGATACGTGTTTCAAATTGCAAAGGGTCCACGGCCATCAGGGAGCCGACAATATTCTTATCAGCAACAGACGGCACAGTTACTGAAAATCCTCTCCAGTAATAACCGGCTTTGCTGTGCTCCGGTGGAAAGAGCGATGAGCACAAAATTCACACCCAAAGTAGGGCTTTTAATTATTCACGGCTCCATATTCTCCAGAGCTATGCAAACCCGAATCACTCGCTTTGTAGATGTCCAATGCTGAAAACCTCCACAGCTTTGAATGAAGCCAAGGTCGCCGTGACCTTCCTCCCCCTTCCCGAGGCTGCACAGCACCACGCTGTCCCTTTCTTTTTAGCCTGAAACCGCGGGGCTCCTCTCGGGTGACTCCCCGGAGCCACCGGCGTGCCAGGCGCTCCCCCGCACGCAGGGCTTCACCTGCCACCTAGTGGGGTTTCCCCATCCCTGCGGCTGCCTCCGCTTTAGCGCTCTCCCGGGTGGCAGCGGGGCAAAGCCCGGGGGGCGTGAGCCCCGGGAAGCCGC